>PVIC010001127.1:67277-98033 GCA_004025085.1 Thryonomys swinderianus
ACCTGAGTTCGATCCCCGGTTACCACATATAATGCTGGGCGTGGTGGCTCACGCCTGTAATCCCAGCACTCGGGAGGCAGAGACGGGAGGATTGCTGAGTTCGCGGTGGCTTGCCTGGGCACCATAGTGAGCTCAGGGCCAGCCTGAACTACAAAGCAAGACCCTGTCTCCAAAAAGCAAAAAAAAAAAAAAAAAAAAAGAATGATAGTCTGCACAAAAGTGATGAACAATTGCAGGCACCAAAATTCAGACAATATTTCTTTATTTCAATCAAGTACACTAAGTACATCTGTTATAATACATGATGTATTGAATTATGAAGATCATATAGACTCAACCATGTCCACCTACTATAAAGTGTACCTGTTATTCATGTGTTGTGTCTGTACTCTGATCATTTGGCAATAAATCTTGAATTCATAGGCATTTACCTCTTGTCCAAAGTACCCACTTGGTTATTTACAAGTAATTTTAATTTAAATACTATTTTTTAACTACTAATGCCAATAATATTATCTATTCATGTTTAATTATATATTAATATTATTTTATAATTCAACATGTTGGTCACATGTTGCAGTGGATGTACTAAATGCATCTATCTGGTTAACAATCTTAATTGGGGCTTATTTTGGGGGTAGGGCTTACATTAAAACATCCTGAAAAGTCATGCTAAAGCTTACCTTCTAGTTAGGTCTTATTTTCAGGGAATGTAGTATTTTAGACAAATGATATTTAAAAAGTATGTAAAAGGGCCGGAGATCTAGCTCAGTGGTTCCAGCGCCTGCCTCGCAAGCACAAAGTCCTGAGTTTGATTGACCCTGGTAATCACATTCAATGCTGGGTATGGTGACTCATGCCCACCAGCAATCAATACCACATACCACGGTGCCGGGCGTGGTGGCTCACGCCTGTATTCCCAGCACTAGGGAGGCAGAGGCAGGAGAATTGCTGAGTTCCAGGCTTGCCTGGGCTACATAGTGAGCTGAGGGCCAGTCTGAACTACAAAGCAAGACCTGGTCTCAAAAAAAAAAAAAGTATGTAAAAGATGACAGATGAACCAGAAGAGAAGACGGAGAGAGGGAGGGAGGGGAAAAGGATTAGGAAAAAAATAAGCTATAATATGTACATGTAACCACTTCTAAAGATGACTGTAAACCTGTACTAATAAAGTAAAATTTTTGAAAGTCTATAAAATGCAGGAAAAAAAGAGAGAGGTTAAGAACTTGTCCAAAGTCACACATCCAGAAGGAGCCAAGCTGGGCTATGAACCCAGGAAAACTGATTCTACAATTCGAACTCTTAGGCAGTACAATCAACAGCTTTGGCACCATCTAGGTGATAAGTCAAGGTTTCACTGAGGCAGAGCACATGGGACTGGGGAGATGCCACCTGTTCCCAGTGACTTTCACATCATCCCTGGCGTGATCACCAGAGAGCTACACTTGGGTCTCTAGCTGACTCACGCTACAGCTTTGTGCACTTGGGGTAAGAGTAGGTGGGAAAGGAAATTCTTCAGAATAAAGCCCCCTATACATCCCCCAATACTAAGAAAATGGACTGTGGGGTGTGCTCACCCTACACAGCCAACCTGAGCCAGTCCCAGGATCATGTCCAGCAATACAAACCCTCTGAGCAAGCTGAACACACTGCACACCCTAGAAAAGCAGCAGCAACTGTTACGTGCATCTGCCTCTAAAAGCTCTGACACTCTCACCTCGCTTCCCTGTAACTTTCCAGTGTCATCTCCAGAGCTGAAAAGTTATGTCAGCCACCTTCCAGATGGAGAAAGGGGAGCAAAAAGAAGAGGAGCAGCCTACCTAACTTTAGGCAACTGGTCAGGGTCAGTACGTATCTGTTTCCTTCTCACCTCTTTTGACTCAGGTGCTATGAGTCCTAGAGTTATTAATCTCTCTGTTGGTTTAGACATAATTTGCTAAAATGCCTTGGTCATTCTTACAGCACACATTTACCACAGTACTGTAGCAAGCATCAGAGAGAGAAGATAACGACACAAGGTTTCTGCTCGCGGTATGGTAAAGGCATAATCACAACCCAAGACAATAGGTATGAGTAGAGGCCTGGGCACAATGACCTCCTAGGTCCCAAGCTGCTCAGTGTTTGCTCTAATGATGAGCAGTGCTGCCCAAGGCTCTTCTATGGGAAAAAACAATGAAGAATGATTTTACATCTAGAACTTTGGTAACCCAAAACAGTACAGATCAATACTGCATAGGCTTGCAAAAAGAGGATTCATATTTCTTTCATGATGCGATTATCTACAATTGTTTATAAAGCACTGTTTAAGAAAAAGAATTGTCACCAATTGTTAATAAGACATACCAAGTAGCTGAACGGTGATTTTTGAAAGTCATTAATGAAATTTATTCAACAAAAACATGTTCATAAGTAATTCAGAAATGTCTCACCCATTAAATCAAACAGTGCTGCAAAGCTCACTACAAAAAATCTGTGTTAAAGACAAAAGGATGAGTTTTCTCTTTTTGAGGCATCTGCATAAATTAGGTGAAAGAAATACCACCCTTGGGGCTTGGAGATTGCATGTACCCATCTACAATCCTTAAAGGACTTGGGAAAATGGAAATTAGAAAGCAGCAAAGACACTGCATCCCTGAGGCAGAAAAATAGCACATGAAACAAGGGAGAATGCTTTGGTCCCAGTAAAGACTAGAGAGAGGAAAAAAGAGAGAATAAATTTGGCTCTCTCTCCAGGTAGGCATGAAATGATTTACTGCAGTGCTGAGTGCTTTCCACATTGACCAAAGTTCCCCAATTCCTGAGATACAGAACATCCCCCTCTGAAAACAGCTCCTATACTCCACAGCACCAAGGGAGTCCAGAGAAGGACAACTATGCTCCTCGAAGAACAGGTAGCCTTTCCTTAACATACTGAAATAACTGACTCATGGAAGTGTGCAATACACTTATTGGGCTGACTGAGATGGATAAAATCACAAAGGTCACTATGGTTAGGCTTAACCACTGGGAACTGAGAGCTTCCGGTATGGTATGGCCCAGGGCTGTTTCACTTCTACGGCAGTAATGCCAAGCCTTTTAGAGCTTTCAGCGATAACAAACAGCCTGCTGTGGCATGTATGCCATAGATTTGCCACCACTGACCTATGGTATCTGGAGCTTCTCTGTGTTCTCCATCCCTCTTCTAATCCTGCTACAATGGTTCACATAAATACAGAACAACTTAGTCTAAGTACATGCAAAGACCTTGCACAGAAATAACACTGGTTCTCAAGTTCCATAGGTCTTAAGGGCAGCTCTGGCCTCATTCTCCACCTTTCTTTTCTGTTGGGAGAGGCAGTCATTGTGTAGATACAAAGTCAGCAAAGTAACAGAACTGCTCATCGAGTCTTGTGTTTTCTGAACCTTACTGTACAAAACACCTTTTCTTATTAAATACTAACAGGTGTCTTAAAGATGCACGTGTCCTACACTGTCCAGTGAATATGTAACCCTATGTAAATAAAGTCTGTACAGGACTTTTCACATGCTAATGTGCAGAATGAATTTCCTGGAGAGGAATTTACTCTTCCAAATGATCTGACCACAAAAAGACAGTTTTATTTGTATCTCCTAAGGAGGAAGGTATGTGTTCTATAGAACACAATTTGTCATCTAGCCAATTTTTTTAAAATCTCTGATAAAGTAAAATACTTAGTTTAGATTGATTCTGAAGTGGCTTAATGTAACTATAATCATTACTAAGTCAAATCCTATTAAAGGAACTTGTTAGAGAAAGAAGGAATCAGCACGGCCCTCGGTCTTGGAGCCACGAGTAGCTTTTTTCTTAGCTGGGCTGGACAAAGGCTCTTGCTAAGAACTGGAATCACATTACTTTGCTAAAACCTTGATATTTGAGATTTCCCACTGAAGGTCATTAGGAAGCATGATGCATGATTTCACTGAGGGTGTGAAGATATCCTGGAGAATTTAGCAATAAGCTTATCTCGATGTAGGGCTTAAAGCTCTTTCCAGAGGGTACACCAATGACCCCATCTCTATTCCTTCACACTGAGATGTGCTTTCCTCACTCTAGATGGTGCTGCCCCATATGCAGCCATTGGCTGTGTCTGTTTTTCCAGGTGATTCTGTCTAACTGGCAGCCACTGACTACACGTGTTACTCTGGATGGTTCTATTCAATGGCAGCCACTAGTCACATGTGTGTTTCTCTAGCTGTGTGTTGACCAGGGCTGCACCCCCTGGCCGTGTGATGGGAGCCATTCCATTTGACCTTGGGCGGGATAGGTGCATCCCTTTTTAGGCCTGTGTGTTTGGATTAGAGCTCTCTGCTCCCCATGTGTTAGGCAGAGCCCCATGGGATGTGCACCAGCTTTCTGAGCCAGCCCACAAGAGCCTGACTGAAACAACTGAGTTGAGGGTCTTCAGCTGAATCCCTGAATAATGTTCAAAGCCTGGCTTTTGGGACATTAAACTGTCAAGACACTGCCTGTGTTCAGTTCCTGACCTTCGCCTCAGGCGATTAGGGATATAGCTCAGGAAGCTCTGGGCCTTCGATACTGAACTGCAACACTCCTCGCTAACCTTTAGAATGTCCCACTTTCCACATTCTCAACATTATACAATAGAGCTTGTTTTCTCTGCAACTGCCCTAACATGCCTCCTGATACGGTACAAAGTAAACTTGCTGTATACAATTAACAGGCACTACTTCACAGTTTCTCTATTTGAGACCTATGTGACAGCTAGTCCCAGTTTGGTTCTTCTTAGTCTCCCACTGCCTCCCTTCAGGTGATCAAGCAACTCCACAGGCCATGGCAGCCACACGTATTTCTCTAGATGGTCTTGTCCAATACAATATGGCTGCCAGTGACCATGTGTATCTGTGTTTCTCTAGCGGTGTATTGACCAGTATGGCAGCCAGTACCACGGAATGCTGCCGAGGACTTGAAACATAGCTAGCCTGAATCGTAACCTGAAATAGATGCAGGATTTCCAAGTCAAGTGTGAGAAAAATAATGTAAAATGTCATCTCATTTTATTGATTGTATGTTAAAATAACATTTTCATATACTGTTCATAAAATATTATTAAAATTAATTTCACCCTTTTTAAAAATGCAGCTACTAGAGAAATGTAACTGGCACACAAGGATTGCATATCGATTTCTATCTTTCATCCATTTGTCTCTACTTCAAGACTGGGAGCTCCATGAACAAAATGACTTTACCTTATTTCTAGATCCCTAGAACTTAGCCTAGAGTCTGACCCACATCCGGGCCTCTGTAAATCTTTGTTCAGCTAACTTTATTTCCCAGGGATTGGCTTTCTAAGGTTAGATCCTCTTTTCTATTAGAAAGTGTCATAAACAAGAGGGCTGTTTGGACTGATTTTGAATTGAATTGCAGTTCCAAAAAATTATTTAATTTTCTGAACTTTAATTTACTTACCTAAGCAATAGAATAAGAAGAGAATTAAATTTAATGCTTCTGTAAAGCATTCAGCCAACTCCTGTCACCAAATGAAGGGTAGTATTAGAACTTCAGTATCTGTTTTTAGCCACAGAAAGTGGACTGGGACCCACACACAGACCTACGCAAGACTCTGAGGAAGACAGGCTTGGAGACAAGGATCCAGCTGTGTGAAGTAAAAAGGCTAAGGACCAGTACTCATCATAAAGGTTACAAAATACGCAGTATCTGTCTTCTGGTATTTAACTAGATCTGGATGGCCATAATCAATTTGGCTTTCCCCAAGCACAATGTGATTTTTGCATATAATAATGCATCAAATGTTTTAAGTATTTATGCCACAATTTCACCTTTCCTGATTCCAGCAACCTCAAAGTACAGTCACCCAGCAAGTGAATTGGAGCAAGTGAGCTGTAACGGATGGAAGGCCTGTTAACAGGACCAAACATTTAGCTAGCCTGTAAGCCAGAGGTCTCAACCTTAGGATACAAATTAAAATCACAGAGGGAAGTTTAAAAGATCCCATTCTTAGGCCCAGAGCCCAGACCAATTAAATCAGAATCTCTGCAGGTAGGTATCAGTGTTTTGAAACTCTCCCCAGGTAATTCCATAATGTAGCTAAGGCTGAAATCCACTGGTGTAATCCCCTTCTCATCCTAGCATATTCTCAAATACTTAGAAGGAACAGGGGTTCGGAGGTCGGGGAATTGTCCCAGCTTTAGCATTTCTTGCCTCTGTGATCTCAGGCAAGTTACTTATCCTCTTAGCTTCATTTCCTCTTCATGAGCTTGGTGAGTATAATTACTGGTGGAGAGTCCCTGGTGTGCAGGGGGCGAGGGGGGGCAGGACCTAAGGAAAGGCAATTGCTGTCATCACCACTATGCCCCTCACCTCAGGGGAAATGATTCCTGCACATGGTAGGGTCACCATCACTTTCTCTTACCTTCATGCTACACTGGCCAGGGGAGACAGGGCACATAAAAAGGCTTCAGTACTGAGGCTTCTCTAAGCTTCATGCGCACAAGGATCACAGGGGACCTTGTTAGCACACAGAGACTGACTGCCTGGGTCGAAAGTGAGGCCTTCCAAGATTCCCAGTTTCTAACAAGTTCCCAAGTAAGGAAACTAAGTGACCACGGGACACACTCTGAGTGCCAACATGGTGAATGGTAAAGCTCTTAAGAGAGGCAACGTCTTGATAATATTTCCTTAACATACATGGGAAGTAACATCGTGTTACCTATTCTCTTAGATTTTCAAACCATTTTTAGAGATGTTATTGCAAATTTAGCACCTATAAAGAAAACATTCCAAACAAGAGATCCTGTAGGAAACACTCAATGTTTAAGTGGGTTGTTTTTCACCTTTATAGTTCTTTTCTGTTACTATTGCTAAACATTTGATTCCATTCAATGAATACATATCTGAGTCACAAGAATGGGGAAAACACACTTCTCTTCTTTTTCCCTAGAATTACAGAGATGTCTCCCTCTATTTACTCCGGAGGAAAAGCAGAATGTTCACTGCACTATCCAAGGAAACTTGGGCTTCTTTCTACCACTTTCAGAAAATGACAATAAACAGTCTTCGCAATGCTTCAAAAATTATCTAGTTTCACCTTCATAGTGATGACAGAACTCTCCATAGCATCAGCATAATAATTTCAATCCTGTGAGTATCCTATCAGGATGACATTGGAGCTTTCGTTTTACACGTACATATCCAGCTTCATATACAAATATGTTCCCTTAAAACTTGGGCATGAAAAGTTTCTGGATGAGTGCAGATGCAGAAAAAGATTGCAGATGCAGAAATATAACTGGCTATTGAAAATTTTCTATGAAAGATAATTTTGAAAATCAGCCCTGAAAGTCTACTTTGTCTTCTGGAAAAGCTGGATTTTCATTTTGCTGTGTGAGTGGAATGGATCAACTCAACTGTCAATCACCTCTATAAAACTTTCTTCTACCTCTCTGGAGTTTGCATTTGTTCGATTTCTTGGAGAATCTAATTTCACCTATCATCAGAGAAGAGCAGAAAGGATAATAATGGGTTTAGATACTGACCCCCAAACACAATACATGTAATTCTTCAACACATATGGATTCTGCCTAGAGAGCCAAAAGTCATTTCTATCAATTCCTCAGAAAATGCTCCGTTATCACCTTTCTCAACCCCTCCTGAAGGTCAGCTCTCCAGTGGTGCTGCACCTACCTTGCAAGCGCAAGAGCCTGAGTTTGATCCCCAGTACTTCAAAACAAAACAGAACAAAGCCCTACTATCATTTGATGGCATTGAATAACAAGGGCGGTATGTAGGATGGCAAACAAACACTGGAGGGGCCTGCTTTGCAATTACAGCAATCTTTTGGGACTGGCGCGGCACTCCCTCCAGGACTCTCCCAGAGACCCTCACACAAGGGTGCTCCAGTCCCTTGTACACCACTGTACAGTGTGGATTTGTGTATAAACTATGTAATCCTCTCATGTACTTTACATCATCTCTTGATTGCTTATCATATCTACTACAATGGAAACACTGTTAAGAGCTGTTATGCCGTATTGTTCAGGGAATAATGACAAGAAAAAAATCTGTACGTGTTCAGTACAGATTCATTTTCCATGAATATTTTCTAGGATTGGCTGAATCTATGGATATGGAATCTAAGATATAGAAGGATGTGGAAGGCTGACTATGTAATTTAGTGTGAGTCGCAGAAAGTGTTCCAGCCAGGGTTGTGAATATTTTTAAAAGGCCACTGAAACCTCTTTTTTTTTTAACTTGATAAGTATATTTAATAATTGGATATTATGCTGAGAGGTTTGGTTCTGCTTCTCACAACACCAAAAATAACAGAATAACCACAACAACTTTTCTAAAGTAAGCAGTTTTGGCTATCGATCTCTATCATGTGCTAACTGTGACCTTAGGTAACATGTTTAAGCCTCAGTTTCTTCATCTATACTATGGTGATAGTACTTCTTATAAAGGGTTATTCTACAAATTAAAGATTTAACAGTTTCCAGAATGGAATCATGCTCAACAAATGGCTGCTAATATAAATTTTGTTATATATTCTTAAAATTCAGTTGCTTATTTTGATTACTTTTCCTGTAATAAAACTTAAAACAGCACTGGGAGAAGATGCCAATTGTAACTCAAGAAATTTAGAAAATTTGATTTCATCCACTTGTGGTTATTGTGCCAGCTATGCTTAGAGGTAAACGCTGTGACTTCTTAGTGACCACAAATTCCAGGATTCCCATATCTAAGAAAGAGGAAAAATGTTCATCATATGCAATAAAATGTTCAGTTATAGGCCAAGAAAAGAGAGAAGAGAAGAGGAGAAGGTGTAAAGCATCAACTATCAAACTGGCATCGCAGAGTCCAGTATGTTAACAGCTATAGATAGACAGTCCTGAGGTTGGCCTCATAGAAGCAATTAGGCACCATCAGCTTGGTATCTTCACAAAATTACACTTTTTTTTTTTTTTAAGACAGGGTCTCGCTTTTGTGTTCAGGCTGGCTCTGAGCTCACTATGTAGCCCAGGCAAACTTCAAACTCCACAATCCTCCTGTCTCTGCCTCCCGAGTGCTGGGATTACAGGCGTGAGCCACCACGTCCGGCATTGTGGTATGCGGTGTTGATTGTTGGTGGGCGTGTCTCCACGCCCAGCATTATATGTGGTTACCGGGGATCAAACTCAGGACCTTGCGCTTGCGAGGCAGGCGCCGGAACCATTGAGCTAACCCTCCGGCCCAAAATTATACATTTTAATAAGACAATCTTTTTTACACAGAAATTCCAAATAGACAGAGGCATTCATAACCAGTCATACAGCAGTCCCAAAACATTTCATAAACACAATTCTCAGCCTGGTGGCTTCAGCAGGATCCTTGCTACTAGCAGTCGTACACGAACAGCCAGAAGAGATGCCTTCTTTACTCAGTTCAGCCACAAATCAGCTATGTGATCGCTTTCCCAAAACAAACTATTCTCATCAGGAAAACTGTTAGAGTAGTATTTTATAAAAAGCTTTTCCAGTTCTAGCATTCCACAGTTCTGAGATTTTGCTAACTCTGGGATACACTAATGTTTTGTTTTTCTACCATGACTCTGACAGTGTTGGGGAGTGTCCCACTGTCAACATTATTCGGATCACAAGCTAACTGCACCAAAAGGCCAGTACCACCTTAAACCCTTAATCAAATATTACTGTAATGAACCACTAGATATACCTCTGACTTTTGAAAATGGCTTCAGGTGTTTCTAAAATTCAAGTAGGTTGAAAGATGAGAAGTCATTAGTTCTGGTATTGGTATTTGGCATTTTGATATTGAAAGTGCAATTTTCAGTTTCTTGAAGTGTCAACAGAGAAACTTAGCTTTTGATAAGAGCCAACAAATTTTTTTTTTTCTTTGAGACAGGGTCTCACTTTGTAGTTCGGGCTGGCTCTGAGCTCACTATGTAGCCTAGGCAAGCTTTGAACTCAGCAATCCTCCTGTCTCTGCCTCCCAAGTGCTGGGATTATAGGCGTGAACCACCATGCCCCGGCACTGTGGTATGTGGTATTGTTGGTGGGCGTGAGTCTCCATGCCCAGCATTGTATGTGGTTTCCAGGATGGAACTCAGGACCTTGTGCTTGCGCTTGCGAGGCAGGCGCTGGAACCACTGAGCTAACCCTCTGGCCCCAACAAATCTTGTTTTTAATCCTGACCCTGACTTCTGCTGATCTTATGATCATTTTCCCCAACTTTTACTTTTTACTTTGAAACAATTAGTTGCAAAGTAGTCAATTGCAAAAACAGTATGGAGACTTTTTAACTGTTCTAGTGTAAATATAGCTGCTAGGAGGGGACTGCTAGGTAACTGGTTAAAACTTTGTTTCCCAGACTGGCTATCTCACTTTGCATTCCTGTCAGCAATGTATGAGAGTTCCCCTGCTCTAAATCCTCAAATCTTCACCAGCACTTAGTACTGCTAGGTTTGCCTTGGTTTTTGTTTTGGTATCTGCATCAACTATTATGATTACCTGACTTTTTTTTCTTTAGCATGTTAGTAAAGAGGCTTATATGGTTTGATTTTTCAAATGCTGAACCACACATATTTCTGATATTGCATCCCTATGTGGTCATAGTGTGTAATTCTTTTTATATGCTGCTAATTTTATTTATTCATTTTATTTAAATTTTACATCTATAGTCATGAGTTTTACATATATATTATAGAATATTTTATTTTACCTGTGTTAGGTAGTTGTGATTTCTTTGCTTTGTTTTAATATCAGGATAATGGTTTTACAAAATGAGGGATTTTTCCCTTCTCTTCAGTTTTTTAGGACAGACTGCAAAATTTGTGTTAACTTTTCTTTAAATGTTTGATAATGTTCCCCAGAAAATCCAGCTGGCTCTGTAGATTTCATTGCGAGGGTGTTAAAATTTTGAATTCAGTTCTCTGCACAGCTATAGCACTACTTAAATTACTTTTCAAGAAATAGGTCGTGCTATTTCACTTGTCAAATTTTGGGGTTAAAGATGTTCACCATTGTCTCTTCATTTCCTTTTAATGCTTAAAGGCTCAACAATGATATTTCCTGTTTCACTCTCAATAATAGTAATTTGTGTCTTCCATTTTTTTTTGTTAGTTTTGCCACAAGTCTATTGATTGTATTTTGCTTTTCAAGGAAGAAGTTCTTATCTTCATTGACTTTCTGTACTGTTTTCTGTTTCTCTGTTGTTTATTGTTTTCAATTCCATTAATTTCTGCTCTTACCTTGATTACGTCCTTCTAGGGCTCTTTTCACTTACTTTGCTCTTTTTTTTTTTTTTTTTTCTTTTTTGAGGCAGGGTCCCACTCTGTAGTTTAGGCTGGCCCTGAGCTCACTATGTAGCCCAGGCAAGCCTCAAATTTAACAAATCCTTCTGCCTCCACCTCCTGAGTGCTGGGATTACAGGCATAAACCACCACACTCGCCACTGTGGTATGTGGTACTGGGAATCGAACTTGAGACCTTTTGTTTGCCAGGCAGATGCTGGAACCACCGAGCTAAATCCCCAGCCCCTTACTTTGCTCTTCTTTTTCTAGCTGCTACAGGTGGAAATTTAGATGATATTTGGTATTTTCCCTCACTTCTAATGTAAGCATGTAAGTGTGATGAATGTAAATGCTATGAATTTCCCTTGTAGTAATGCTTTAGTTGAATTCCCAAAATTTGATACATTTCCATTTTAATTCAGCTCAATCTGTTTTTTCATTTCCTTTGAGACTTTCTTTTTTAAAATTCTATTTATAAATTATTTAAAAGTGTGCTGTTTAGTTTCCAAATGTCTAGAAACTCCCTGTTGATTTCTTGTTTGGTTCCATTATAGTCTGAGAACAACATTCTCTTTATGATTTCAATTTTCTTAAATTTGTTTAGATTTGTTTTATGGCCCAGGACACAGTTCCCTTTGTTAAATGTTCTATAGGTGCTTATATTCTGCCACTGCTGGAAAGACTGTACTGTACATATCAATTAGCTCTAGCTAGTTAGTGAAACAGCTGAATTCATCTACATATTCTTTTCTCTTTGTTTGAGACAGGGTCTTGCCTTTTAGTTCAGGCTGGCCCTGAACTCACTATGTAACCCAGGCAAGCCTTGAACTCACAGCAATCCTCCTGCCTCTGCCTCCTGGGAGTGAGATTACAGACATGAGCCACCATGCCCGGCATTGTGGTATGTAGTACCAAGGATCAAATTTGGGACCTTGTGCTTGTGAGGCAGTGGCCATAACCACTGGGCTAAATCCCTGGCCCAATCTACATATTCTTGTAGGTAGGAAAGTCTACTGTATTTCTCCACATTTATGCTGTCACCATGTTCCTTCTTTTCTAGTGACTCCAAATTCCTCCTATCATTCTTTCTGTTAGAAGACAGTTGATAGATGCAAATACTAAAACCATACTGATGTTAGAAAGCCATTCTGTTAGAAAAGGTCTGATGATGAGAAATCCTCTTGATTTTTCCTCACCTGGGAATTTCTTGGTTTCCATTTTGACTGGAGGTAGAACTTTGGGTTGACACAGTTCTTATCTTTCAGCACTCAGAAAATGTTCTGCCACTTCCTTCTGGATTCTTTTGTTTTCTGGCATGAACTCTACTATCATTTGAATTATTTTTCCCTTCTAATTTCTTTCAGGTTAATTTTAGTTTTCCAAATTTGACTATGAGGTGTCTTAGTGTAAATTTAAGGTTGAGTCTATAAGTTTATGTTTTTTTTTTCTAATCTGGGAATATTCAGCCATTATTTCTTTGAATACTTGTTTTAGTCTCATCCCCTTTCTCTTCTTTTGGAGACTCAAATGATATGAATGTTGGCTTTTTTTTTATAGTCCTACATGTTCCCAAGCCTCTGCCCAGCCTATTTTCTCTATGTTGATTAGATCTGGTGATTTCTATCATTCTATCTTCCAGTTCATGGATTCTTTCCTTTGTCCTCTTCATTCATTACTGTAGTTCCTGTCTGTTGAGCTTCCTATTTCAGTCACTATATTTCTTTAACCTTAAAATTTCCATCTAGTTCTTTCTATTTCTATGCTGAGGCTGTCCACTTTGTTCTTTTGTTTCAAGTACAATAATAATTGTGAACTGAAGCATTTGTATGATATTCACTTTGCCACATAATTCCAACAGCAGGATTGTCTTAGTATTTGTACCTATTAACTATTTTTTCTCTTAATTCTGAAATCTCCCTGGATTTTGGTATAATGTGTGACTGGCAGGTGAAGCCTAAATCTTTTCAAGACTGGATCTTATTTAATCTTGTATATTATGAGGCCTTCTCTGGCAACACGCTGGTGAGTGAAATGGGGTGGCATAGAGGTTGCCCCTTGTTACCACCTAGGAGTCAGGTTCCCTGTTGCCTCTGTTGTGGGATCCCAGGACCAGGGAGTACTTCATGTTATTCTTTGGGTCTTGAGGTCTTTGGATGTCTTTGTCCTCTCTATGTTTCTGAATAGTCCCATACTGGTTTTATATATAAATGCCTAGGAATGTTTAGTTGTCCTTGGCAGGTGAAGAAGGAGCTCTTTGCATGTGGATTGGGGTGGGACTTCAGGCTCCCCAGTGGGCCACTGCAGACCCTCTTCTGTCTGGGAGAGGAAAGGTGTCTCATTATTATACCCCACTGTGCCTCTACTGGCAGCATGGTGGGCACAGCCTCGTTACCGTCCAGTCAGTGAAAATCCTGCCAAGAGGAGATACAAGGGGACCTCATTACTGATGGGGGCTAGAACTGCAAGTGCTGTGGGTGCTCTTAACTGACAAACTAGATCTCATTAATTCTGCCTGGTGATGACAGACCCTACTGTCAGTCTCCTCTGACACTGCCCCAGGAAGGAAGGGCAGCAGTGCTTTACTACCACACGGTATCACAAGGCTGGTGAGTGCTCATTCACATTTGGCAAGGACGGGCACTCCCTGTTTGTCCTACTCTAGCACGATCCCTGAAGGTGGGCTGAAGCACCTCACCGCAGTCAAGCCAGGTGTATGTGCAGGCTCTCTACTCAGCCTGTGCTGGGAGGGATGAAGGTGGAAACACAATCTTATGCAGCATCAGGGTAGCATAGGGCAGACTGTCTAAAAGTTTCCTATCCTAGTAGATTGGCCTCTGGGCAAATCTTTTGGCTAGAAGGCAAGATTTTCTCAGAACTGCTCCCTTCACTCGTGTATCCAGTCTTGGTTAAATGAGATAGGAAAACCTTAGGAACACACCTGCCTGTGTTATGCCTTGTGCTCCAAGGCCCCAGCTGATCTGCCTTTTTCTCTGCCTGCTATATCTTTGTTTCATATATAATGTCCAGGATTTTTAGTTTTTAGTAAGAAGAACTGGGAAAGTACAACTATTTTATTTTTCTGGAAGGGAAGGTTGGCAGTACAAGCTTGATGGAGTCACCTCACCTCTCTGATACAGGATTATTGTGCCCAGAGTTTGACAGGTGGAAAGCGGCTCACTGCATGAGCAAAGAGAGGCAAATGAAATCAAAATGACTTATGCTCAACATTTGGTTTCATGGTGCTTTAGGATAAAATTAGGGTGGATGACCTCTGTTATTCTATGTGGGTTCCTAGTTCCTAGTACTGATTTCTTTAAAAATTATAATAAAAACTTCTCTTTACAACTAAGAAAATATTTATGCACATTATAAAATAATTCTTAACAAAATAACACATTAGTTTAAAAAATATATTACTGAATTAAATTTCAAAAACTTTACCTTCAGAGATGACTAATGCAGTATTGTTAAGCAAAGTTGTTGGAGAGTTAAAAAAAAAAAAAACAGGACTCAGAGGAGCTCTGGAGCGAGCTAAAGGAAGAATCCCAGGATGAGGGGTGTCAGATGGGCAGGATTCAAATACACCAAGTCAGATGAGAAACTAATGAACTGACATTAAAAAGACCACTGATCCATTAGCAAAAGAAAATTAAAGGACTGGTAGGGAAAATCCAGATTTCAGGTAGCTTAGGAGTAAAAAGGAGCTGTGCAAGTCCAATTTTGGAAAGGACAGACCAAGAGAAGGAGGATTAGAGATGAAGCCAACTAGAAACCGAAATGGAGGAAGTACTGGAAACTTAATAGCTGATGGATTCTATTTTTTCCAATTGTAATGTTTCATTTCATTGTAATTAGGATAATTTCAAAAGAAACACCAAGAACCCACAGAAATAGAAGGAATATATGAAATAAATACAAAAAGGAATAATTCTATGATTTCTCTTTTCAATATATTTGGTGAACCTGGATATCCTACAAAGTAATACTTTTCAATTGACTTTGATGGGGATCAGTTCTGGAGTTTGCTTTTTGTAAGTCACTATAGACTAAGATTATGTAAAAACTAACAAATTTCCTCAGTGCTGATACAGGGTTTGAAATGTGCCCTCTGGGTTTCTGCCCCAACTCTCCATGGATCCGGGACAGATCGCTCATGACTGGTGCTGGCTCCCTCTCGGAGCAGCACTGTTCTCAAAAAGCTGAATCCAACTGTTCAGACTCAGGTCCAGAACCTGACTTGTTCTGAGGGCCCAGGCAACCATGTTACACTGGGGCATTTCACGCTGTGCCCCTCTTGTTATTAATCAGGCCCAAAGGGCTGGGCTCTGAGAGAGAGGCCAACACATGCCTTCTTGCATACTTGTATACCCACGGCTCTGCTCTGCACATCCACTGTCTTAGTGGCTGTGGCAGGCACAGAGGTTGGGAACTGAGCACGGGTTTTCATGGCCTCACGTGTGAACAGAAGTAGGCATGAGCCCTGCAGAAGCATTTGGGAAAAGGGGACCCTGCTGCAATTATAAACAGCAGAGACAAGTGACTCTTGTTTTTTTGTTGTTGTTTTGAGACAAAATCTTGCTTTGCATTTCAGTCTGGCTTTGAGCTCACTGGGTATCCCAGCCTGGCCTCAAACTCATAACAATCATCCTGCCTCAACCTTCTGAGTGCTGGGTTACAGGCATGTGCCACCAGGCCTGGCAGAAATGACTCTTGGCTAAGCAGTATTTTCTTGACTGTTGTTGGCTTCTTGCCCCAAAATGGCTACTGATGCTATCTTTGTGGCAGACATCCAAATCATAGCCCCACTGTGGGTCTTGTGCAAGTTCTTTGGGGCTGCTGTGAAGAGATACACTTCTTTCACAATTCCCTGATGGGAGAACCTTGCTGATATCTGGCCTTAGAATCATACTCTGCAGTCTCATGCTTCGGGGGCTCCTCCTCCAGAGGCAAACCTCCTGAGAGGGCTCCGTAGAGGTGTCTCAAACCACCTTCTCTATTGCTTCATAAGACATTCATGCATCCTTGATTTGCCAGCCAGAACAGTGTTAGTTCTCTGCTTTCTGTTTTTCTTCCCCCTCTCAAGAAAGTACAGGGCTAGACCAGCAAGTTCACTATAAAACCACGTGTCTGAAGACTGTGACACTCGTTCCTCCGGCAATCACAGAGTAGCTGTCCTAGAGGCCCTCTTGGTTTGGAGGAGGAGTACTGCTGTGTCCTCCACAGAGAGGCTGGTTTTCAGCACCTCACGGCTCCAGAGGGAGTGAATAAATGAGAGAGCCAAGCAGAAGCTGTATCCTTGCTGTGACCTTGTGCTATGGTTTAGATCCAAAGCGTTCCTCAAAAGCCTCGTGTCCAGAAGGTGACTAGCCTGGACTTGGGGGGCCCTATACTCATCAGTAGATGAACCTACTTACGAGATTCTCCTGACTTGGTGGTTAGGAAGTGAAACCTGTTTGGAGAGGTGGGTCACTGGGGGTAGGCAGCAATGACAGGAAAGGGCCTATCTCTCCCCAGCTCCACCACTCTCTCTCTGCTTCCTGAGGGCCACAGTTTGAAAAGCTTTCCTCTGCATTCCTTTCCATCACACTATCTCTGCCTTGAAGCCAGTTGCCTATGAACTGAGTCCTCTAAAAGCAGTGAGCCACAACATTGCTGGTCATTTGAGAGATGCAGATGAAAACAATACTAAGAATTCATTCATTCCACAAAAAAATGGCTGTTATCTCTAAATTAGCCAGCAACAAATGCTGGCGAGACTGTGGAGAGAAAGGAACCCATCTTCATTGTTGGTGGGAATGTAGACTGTGTACAACCACTATGGAGGTCAGTGTGGAGATTCCTCAAAAACTAGGATTAGGTCCCATTTGACCCTGCTGTTCTCCTGCTGGGGATATACATGAAAGAATGAAAAGATTCATATCACAGCAACATATGTGCACTCATGTTTATAGCAGCTCAGTTTGTAATAGCTAAATCTTGGAAACAACCCAAATGCCCATCCACTAGAGACTGGATAAAGAAGATGTGGGTTTTCTATAAAATGGAGTATTGTGCTCGCTTCGGCAGCACATATACTAAAATGGACTATTACTCTGTCCTACAGAATGATAAGTTTGAGTCATTTATACTCAAATGGACGTACCTTCAGGACATACTCATAAGTGAAATAAATAGGTCACAGATGTGTAATATGGTATAAGGAACTGAAGATGTTAATGAGTTCTAGAATGTATGATAGATGCTGTGAAATATAAAATATTCAAAGGGAAATTGGGTGGAGGGATGAGTAATGAGGGGTAAAGAAAAATGTGTTGGTTAAAAAAAAGGGAAACAAAGATTATATATATATATAGGGGGCAGGAGGTTATGGGGTGGGCAGGGGAATGGGAAAAATGAGAATTAAATCCTGTCATATACTGGTACAAATTCTCAATATTGAGTGTGATCAGGATGTGTATATACAATGTACAAATAATAATTCAAAAAATAAAAATAAAAATGGTGAGTCAAAATGAATCTCTTTTCTTTTAAGGTACAGGTGTTGGGTATTTTGTTCCAGGAATGAGAAAGTAACTAAGATACCTTGCCTTATTTTTGTCACATTTTGCTTCTTAGCCAGCAGTCGCTACGGCTGGGCCCACAATTGAGGGAAGGAGAGCTAGGCACTGCTCTGAAAGAAAAAATGTCAAACCATTTCTGGACATGCTTTTAAACTACCTGCTCCTTTCTACACTTTCTATTAAGTTTAAGGGATGCTGTGGCATGAACAGTAGTAGCAACCAGTCACAGTCTGAAGCAAACAAATGTCTGACACAGAAATCATTATGATCTCAAGATATTGTCAAAGCTGTTAGAACACTTTTTTATGAATGTTTAATATGGGTAAAAGGGTGTATTGCTAGACTCCGGGGAAATGAGATCCCCAAATCTTCAAGTGCTTCAGTAAATTTCTGTCACAATTTAAAAAGAAAAAAAAAAACACTGGGCAAAGGAAGCTTTAATAACTAATGAAATAAGAGAGTTGAAATCATAAGATACCATCTCTTTACTCCTACCCAGCATCACCATCATATGCCTACTCTGGCAGAAGCCCACCCTCCATCTGCACAAATGATGACAGATGAAAGTAACGCAGCAATCTGGACTGTTTAGATTGTGATGATGCTGATTTGATCACGGCAACACTAGCTTTAACAGTCTGGGAGAATCCTGAGCTTTCTCAAGCACAAATAACCTGCTAAAGACATCCCCACAGGAAGGACCTGAGAGGCTCTGTGCCCAGTTCTACCAGCTCCACAGCCTGAGCTTTGTATCACTAGGCGCTGTTGCCTCTCTAAAGACCAGCAGGTAACTCAGTATGCAGGAGAGATTGGAGGTGCCTTCATTCCATTAAAAGGAAATCAATATTGTTGAACTGAACTCAAAGATATGAACAAAGAACACAGGACAGTTCAAATGAACTGAAAATAACAATGACAGATACTTGCAAAGACAAATAGAGCAGGAATCACAACTTTCCAAATTTCCCCATCTATTAACTATTAGGAATGTAGAGCAATTGCTTTCATCTTGACTTTGGGGGAAACGAGGTAGAGTTGAAGGGTCTGAGGTGACAGAGTATACAGATGCTACCAAACCCAAAACACTTTAGCAGTGCCCTCTATGGGTCACATGTAATGCTCAGGGACACAATGCACAGATGCAGGAGCCTGGCAGCAGACCTTCTAGAAGCTCACATGCTAGATGGGAGGGCAGACATGAAAGATGTAAGAACAACACAGGGGATATGTGGGGCAGCAGAAAACAAGTAAGGTTTCCTTGAGGGCCTGCTGGACATTCTTGCTGGGCTGCATGACAGCTCAAGAGGTGGCAGCAAGAAGAGTAGGCCCACTGCAAGGAAGGCAGGATAGCCTGAATTAGTTGGAATCACTCATTTGGATTCAGGCATTTTAGTCAGAGCTGCTTTGAGGAACCACAAACACTAGATGAACAATTTTCAAATATGAAACTGTCAAAAGTTAAACACTTCTCCCTGTCATTGCAGGAGGGAGAAGTTGAATTTGACTGATAAGGAAAACCCTATAGAAATCTATTTCTCAGGCCAGTAGGAATGCCAGGCCTGCATGCTACCCATCTGTGGACTTAAACCCTTACTTTCTTTTAGCTGAGTTTCTGTCATTTTATTTTTGTAAACATTAAGGGGCTGGAGTATACAGTCTCTACAATCCCTGTTGAGCTCTGAACTTCTGATCTTACCAACACTGTGAGGGCAGTCTCTTTCTCCTCTTGATCTCATCCCTCCCCACACAGTACTCTTTGGCTTTCAGCTTGAGTTGAAGCTCCTTTCTTCTCACTCCTGTCTTAACTCACACAAATGTCCAGGATCACAGTGCCAACTCTCACCACCCAGATGATGTAACAGGGCACATGCCAGAAGTACCCATGGTGAGAGAGGTGCTCCTCAGCAAGGTGGCTAGAAAAGACACTGGCTTATGAAAAAGGCCTGGGCATTCCCCGGGCTGCATCTCCTGGGACACAGACCTCCTTCCCCCAGTGGGTCTACAGTCTCTGTCCTGACTCTCAGCAAGGTGGTGGGTGATAACATGAAGTGACTCATCAAGTAAATGTGCGAGTGTTACCATGATGATGTGAACACTTTGGATGGAGGCCCACCAGCCAGAAGCCTCCAGGACAGAGCTGTATGCAGTATTGCCCTGGAGAGCAAACTGATGTAACACAGACACAGCCTGAGGCTGATGTGCCTCTGAATCGCTCTAGTACTAATAAGATCCCAAGGGACTCTCTTTAAAGAGGCTTTTAATGTCATCATGCACTTACAGACACACTGTCCACATCAATCCCATTCAAATCAAGAGCCTTTGAGACACATTGCCTTAGAGACTCTGACTCCATGACTTTCCTGTCATTTCCCAATTAGGTCAGCACCCATGCCACCAACTGTCCCACGAAGAGTTCCAAGTGAAGATCTCTATCTGTTAAAATTGACTTCTTGACTCCTCAAAATAGCTCTGTAGGTCTGTGGACATTTAACATTGTGATACTCCCCATGAATTTGTACTTTTTTCAGAATGGCCAATTCAATGTAATCTTTTCAATAAAGTCAAAGATTAATTACATAATTAATTAGTTACCACTAAATATGAGTGATTTTCATAAATCTTGGACATTTATTCATAAGTCAGAAATAAGTACTTTTTGTCAGATAAGATTCTTGAGATGATGTTTTCCTTGGAAAATACGGTTATTATAAGTATTGTAAACACTACTTTAACCAGCATAGTCCAAGAATTTAAAGCTGTATTTAATTTTTAAATGAAAAAGAAAGAGGGGGAAAAAGAAGGGAGAAGAGTGATATCAATTGACACCACACACATTTGTGCAAGCAGGCTTATTAACTGCATTTCAACAGATGATGAAACAGACATTGAGGTTCCCAATAGTAGGTAAACAATGATGCCAGAATTAAAACTCAAACATGGTTCACCCTCTGACTCACTCAGACTTTGCACAATTATCATTTCTTCACAGGGACCTTCCTTGACCATGTCCCATCAAAGATCTCATCCTTAAACAACTCCCCCTTCCTCTCCATCTACTTCCTATTCATTTCCATATCCTTAATCAACTTTATTTTCTTTGATAATATTTATTTGATTTTTAGAATAGTGCCTGAGATGTGGGTGGTATTAAATGAATAAATAAGTAAAAGATTCCAAAATTCAGGTATTTTTTTCATTACATCTCACTGAAAGGATATGGTAGGAAAGCACACACACACACACACACACACACACACACATTCTGCTCCATAATCTTTTTTATGATCTTGGTGGAATGATCATCAAGGTTCATACTGGCGATGACAATGACCCATCAATAATTGTATGAAGAGGAAGGAGGATCTGGCTACTACAAATGGAGGGACACCCTTCCAAGTGGAGCAGGAAGGACCTTTCCACTCGTACAGCCTTGCCTGTGCCTTCACTTTATTATAAAAATCAGAACACAGCATTCTTTTCATAAGGAGTCTAGGAATCTGGTCAGATGATTTTTGTCTTATTTTTGCCCTAGAAAGAACAATTTAATATGAAAACAAACCTCCCAGGGCCGTCATACAGTTAATTCCATAACCACAAAAACTCTTGTGACTCACTAACCAAAGCCACATCAACACAAAGGCAAGGGTTCATTTATTACACCAAAACAGGCTCTTCAGTATTTCTGAAGTAACTGTAATTTTTTGTCATTTTAGTGATTTTTGCATTTTAAGTAGCCTCAACTTCCAGATCTTTCTGATATAGTTGGGAGGTATGCTTATAAAAGTGCATTTCAAGGAAAAGGAGTTAAGCAGATTATGACACTTGGTTTAACATCCACTCTCACCAAACTTTCTCCCCTAGGAGGTCAAACTTTCAAGAAAAAGTGATACCTCCAAGGGTCTATCATAAGGGTAGACACCTGCTTTACTCAGGCAGGACAAATGCCTATTAATGTTGGGTTGCTGGATCATGCATATCTTTCATGTAACAAATACAGTACTCTGAATTCTAAATTGCAAATTTAATGTAGCAGTTCTGCCTAGATTGCAGGGGTAAAGATGTCTGTGGGAGTGAGAAGGACTGGGAGGAGATATGCTCTTCCTTCTGCTCATATAATCAGAATACTGTTGCACAGACCCATTTTGTGTTTTTATAATTACCAAAATTCTCTTCTTTTGTCAGGATTCATTCTCAGCAACAGCTTGAGCAATGTAGCAATCATGCTCTGAAATGACTTGTAAACCACAGACACAAATATTTGGGCCAAGAATGTGGAATCCATTGCTGTCACATTCCATTATTTCTGGTGGAGCAATTCACTAACATTTTGGAATCTAGATCATAAATTATGCAGAGCCTCAGCAAAAGAGCTGAGGACACAAAATGCTGTAATAAAACTCTTGTTACTGAAGCCATAAAAACAGAACAAAGGAAAGACAAAGAAGAAAAATCATGGCTGGACTTTTCTGACATTTCTTGTCCACCATTGTTAATGATTTCACAGAATGAAAACGTAACATTCAGGAAACTATCAGATGGGCCAAAAATGGCCCAATGGGCACACCATCATTCATAAAAAACCATTAGCATGAACGTCCCTAAAACAAGATGAATTTTTTGAAGGATGCCTGAATGTTGACATAAATTAAAATGCCTAAATGTACATATGACTGGGCCATCTGCACATTTTTCATAACTCTCAAGGAGTGTGAAATGTCCTTCAACCATGGCACTTGGGCACTGGTCCTATCTTTAGTTGGAAAGAATCATAAAAAACAGAGGGAGAAAGAGTTCTGCATTGTAAGTGCCATGAACAAGCCATTTTCTCTCTCTGTGAAAACTGAATCAGTAGCAGAGCTGGGACTGAAATGCACATTTCTGTCTTGGGACCCATTGAGCTTTGTATAGCAGTGTGATGACTCTAGCTAAGTTGGTGTGGGATTGATAGACTGATGGATGGTGGGATGGTATAGAGACGGATAGATGGATAGACAGACAAAAGAAATGGACAAATGACAGGATCATCTTTGTAGGTCAATGGTCAAAGTCAGAAAGGCCAAAGCAGAAACTTTCACTGAAATATTTTTTTTTAAACAGAATGGAAAAGCCAGATGCACTATTGTTAGCAACCATTCCAAAAAGTTTTTACTGACTCTGACTGTTCTTTCTTTTTGATTAAAATAACATTGTTTTGGACAGCACTGCTACCTAGATATCCCTTAAGGAATAATCAGCATGAGGATGTGGGTGAACACATTTGTTAGACAAGAGCCCTACTCTGTGACCATTGTGTAGTCTGACTCCTTTTTAAGGGGGCACCATGAGTGGGGCAGACAGAGTGAAGAGGTCAGAGCACCCAGGGCAGAGAGGGACTCGAATCAAGCGTCTGTTCTCTGAGCACACCACTGGTACTACACTTATTACAAACATATTTAGAAGAACACAAAGTATTTTCCAAGATCACATAGATGGTCTCAAATTTTAAAATAGGGGGGAAAAAAGCTCAGTAAAAGTTTAAACCATATAAGGGAAAGAAGTTATTTTTTCACCAGCCTAGAGAGAAATTTCTATTGAATCCACAGCACAAAGCGAATAAGATCCAATCATCTGTCTAGGTCAGAAATTTTCAAGTTTGTACAAAGAAAAATGACTTTATATTTCTTAAAGCTTTGATGTCACTGGGAGAAAGAGGAAGAGGAGTGAAGGAAAATAAGTATCTGGGGACTGCTGATTGCTCCTTCCTGGGTCTGTAGTGTACACTGGGTCCTGTGCCTCACACTCGCGGTTTTATTTGACTCTTCCATGAGCCACACCCTTTACACCCACCTGGAGGTTTGATCCTTAACTCCATTTTACATCTTATGAAACCTTCCCCGGACCACACAGCTCCATCAGCAGAGATACAATTCAAACCAGGGCCACCTGCCACCAAAGCTTGGGATTTTCTATCTCTTGGCTGCCACAGCCTCCCTGCCCTCTGAGAATCTCAGAAAGCCACATATTTCCCAGGTACATAGATAGGAGATGGTTTAAACCTACCGCATACACCTTCAAGTGTGCTCTGACAACGATCTGAGATCAATGGTTGGAGTGTCAAAGATCCGGATTTACCACTGCAAACAGCAGCTGGCCGGTTGTTTCTTTGGTAAAAAACCTTCTGCAAAGAGCTAAAATTGTTCTATGGCCAATCCTTGCCAAAGTCTGCATTTTAGCATTAGCTAATTGAGATGAGCAGAGACATCTGTAAGCTTATTTTTAAGAGGCAAATCTGTGCATAGTAACAGTACTACCATTTACTGAGTGCTTGCTGTGTGCTAACCACATTCACCAATCCATGTGTATCAAAGATGAGCAAGCCAAAGCTAAAGGCTGAGAACACAGAGACATCAGAGTGGGAGCTGGCAGCATCACCAGGGCTTGTGGCACTAAAGGGGAGACAGACAAGCAGGCAGACCACTCAGGGAAGTGTGAAGAGCGCCCCAATGAAGGGGCATACAGAGGTGGGGAGGTGCTGAAGAGTGCTAACCTGGGTCTGAGAAAGCTCCTTAGAGGCACTGGTGTCTCCTCACAACAAGCCTCCAACATTGGGACAGAACTGAGCCTGGGCGAAGGTGAACAACTCTGAATTCAGTAGAGCCTGAGTTTGCCTCACTTCGAAGCCATGCTGTCTACTCCTCCCTGTGACCTCTCTGGAAAATACCCTCCCTTATGGGGAGAAAGAACCAAAACAAGAACACCATACTAACTTCTAGTTACTTGGTCAAGCCATGTTAATGTGACTTTTCAGTCATCAAAGCATTTTCGTATTCGTACTCTTACTTGAGTATAATAAAATCTTGCTTGCAAAATCAAAAACTATATTATTATTCCTATTTATATATTTATTGCAGTAATGGGGCTTGAACATGTGCTAGGCAAGTGCTTCATCACTGAATCATATGCCTGGCTCTTTTATTTTGCGACAGAGTCTCACTAACTTGCCCTTAAACTTGTGGTCCTCAGGTCTCAGCCTCCTGCGATTTACAGACATGTACCACCAAGCCTGGCTGTTACAGCATTTTTTCTTTTCACATCAGAAAACTGTCGCCCAAGAAAGTGAAGTAATTCAAAGGTGAAGCCCAAAGCTTAGCTTATGGGCTGCCCTTCAATGTCTAGTTTCTGTCAGCCATCTTTTCACCACAGACACCGACTGAGTACAGCTCCTGCCTCAGTGTCTTTCTGTGTGATACCAGGATGATGCACTTCTTCCACCAGTTTCTCATCTTTCGGGGCTGGGTTGGCATCTGAGATGAGTTCCCCTGGCTCAGTGCTTGGACTGGACTGGTTTACAGATCCCCTTCATCTGAAACGTTTCTGTCAGAAAGATGTCAGCCAGTAACGATGGAGAATGCAACAGATGAAGAGATCAAATGACAGCCTGTATAGCTGGCTCTTGAGGTCCCTTTAACTTTCAGTGGATCAGAATATTGGCAAGGATAAAAATGTTTTGTATTTCAGTAGTTTTTCACATTTCTTTCAGCATCTTAGTTTTGTGTTAGATGAGATACATGACACAAAACCATGATAATGGTTGTGTGGATTTATTATGATGTGTCAGGCACTGTTCTAGGGGCAACTGTCATGGCCATCTTATGAGACAGGCACCATAATTATCCCCATCTTACAGGTGAAGAAACTGAGGCACAGAGCAGCTAAGCATCCTACCAAGGTACCAAAGTCAGTACCAAAGTGGCAATTGCTGCATGCCAAAGCTGGCTGTCTGACTCCAGCACTAGCATCCTTCACAAATACATTATGTTGAGGGAGACTCTACCTCCTATTAGTTCCTAAGGCTCTCTTGGTGATAAACTCTACGGCCACCCCAGTGGCACCACAGTGGACAAGCCCCTACACTGGCAAACCATTTGTGAGAGGGATTTCTTAGTGATCACAGGAAGAAAAGTCAGCACATGATTCAAGTAGTTTCTTTGCCACTAGGAGAAGATAAAAGAGCAGCCTAACAGAATGCTTATGCGCAACGCCATGGCCTCAGGGGAGAAAGATCATAACAAATGTTCAGCAAAGGGCTGAGCGTGTAGGTGCTTCTTAGGCCCTTTGTCACAGACAGTGGCGTGAGTTCTTTACTGATGACAAGGAAGATGTCTTTCTCCATCAGGCATTTAAGAAATACCAGGAGTTGTTAAGGCAGACATGCCAACCCGCCTGATGGTGCCACAAACTAGAGGACACCATCTGTTTTGTTAAGGTTGACAGTCTGAAATTCCTGGTTAAACTCCAGATCTCCTTGTTGTGAAGGGCTTGATAACTTTTAGTCCATTACCTTCTGCTTACTGAGTCACAGAGCATATTATATCTCCCTCCAGAGCACTCCAACAGCTGGGCCACGTTATAAGCTGTCTTTGTCTTATTTGGTATTAGATAATGGATTTGGTGGGACCTTCCATTTGAATCAGGGAAATGCAATTACAGGATTGCTGTAGTTTCAAATAAGTGGCCAACTCTGATGGTCTGGCTCAAGAACATACACGCATTACTTTTTCGCCACTGGGGCTGTTCAGATGACGGCTTGCTTTATAAGCACATTGGACATATAACAACAAAGCATTTACTTTACTTTTTAATTGCTCTTGGAAATATTTAAAATGGCACCAGTGTAATTTTTACTAGAAAATGAAAGCACTCACTTCCCAGAGTCACTTAACTCTTTGGTAGAAGGGCAGAACGGACCACTCTGAAATCTGCTGAAAACTGAGAGCCTGTGTTCAGGAGCTAACAAAGCTGTTTCAAAGTCAAGTGGGGACAGGCTGAGTCAGCAGTACCAACTAAAAGTTGCATTCTGGCTGGAATCCAATTCAACAAATGTATTTTGTGCTGTGTCAGAGACAGCCTTAAGAGGAATTTCTGTAACAACATGCAGAAAATGGTTCTCAGTGAAAAGCTTCTTTTTGAAGTCACCATGAAATTACTAATTGTGCTGAAGAGAGTCTTAAACACTAAGTCTCTCGCAGATTTCATGCTGAGGAGGAGGACGTGGGGTGGTGGCACATGAGCAGCCACATTTGCATCCTGCACACGGGTTGTACGTGAGCTCACACACACCCAGTGTGGAATGAAGATGAGTCACTGAGGACAAGAAGCCGGGAGTAAAAAGATATGCTCACCTTCTAGGTTTTCTAGTTCCAATGTCACGTGCTCCTAGTCTAGTAACAGTGAATTTTTTCAGTCTTTGAATTATAATAGAGACTGCTATGGCCTGTGAGCATAGGCTCACTACCACTATCCTTGTGACGTAGAAATGCTAGAGTTTTATCTCTTCTAAAACATTTAGCCATTTTCTTTACAGAGATGCAAAGCACTGACTGAATTTAGACACCTCTGGGCTCAAACCGCAGCTCTATAGATACTTGCTTCTGGACCTTTGACAATTTAAACTCTGTTCTTTGGCTTTTTCCTTTCTAAATGAAAAGAGTAAGCCATACCTTCTTGAATTTTAAAATGAAATAATGAACACTGCATAAGAAGATACACCAAATATACAGTGTTAGCACACTGGGGCATTCAGTAAGTATCATTCCTTTTATTCTAAGACATTTCAAAGGTGTTTTAGAGACATCACAAAGGCCTTTTCTTAGACTCTCTATGGAACCTATTTGAATACCTTAAAAAGTGAAGTCAGCACCAGTTTCTTAAGGTGAGATGTTAAATACAGAGGAGCATAGACTATTAAGTTCATGTACTTAAAAGAAGAAACAGTGTGATATCCTAGTGATTTTCTTGTCCAAAAGTCATAAATATTAGGGCTTTTCAAACCTGCACAAAGGGTCTCATTTTAGCCATGCTTTGTAAACTTCTTGGAAGAAGATCCAAAAGGTTAATATGTTATTTAGTTAGCTGGCTAATCAGACTTTCTCACTTAGCTATAGGGAAAAGGACTGAATGAAAGAAGGAAAAAGCCTTCTCAAATCAGTATTCCTACTCACTGAAAGAAGTAAAATTAAAATGGTGTCATAAATCTAATCTCTCCCTGCTGGTGTACTTCTCAAGCACATTATATTTTTGGTTCATTTTTAAAGTTTCAGGAATCAAGTTCCAGCTTCATAGATACTGTATTATCATGGAAAAATCACAGAATGTCAGTCTTTCAGAGTAGGAAAGAATTTTACAGATTGTTTACACCAGCACCAGTGACAAGGTACAGTGAAAGGGGACAAAAATTGCCATTGCTCCCATGACTAGTCCTTCTGGGCTCTGGGATCAGAAGCAGCAGGAATGACACCTATGCTGAATGACAGTAGTAAGCAAATGCATGAACAGAGCTAAGTAATTGTCTGTGGTTTGTTCTCCAGCTATTAGTGCCTAGCACTTCTCATAGTGCTTGGCTCCCTTCAGCCTTTACCCATTCAAGACACAGGGATGGCATACAGTTGTGGTTGCAGTGTTTTCTCCAGAACTCATGTTGAAATGTAACTGTAACTGTGAACGCACTAGAGGTGGAACCTTTAAGAGGTGGTGAGTTCATAGGTGTATTGTGACTTCTTGTGCATGCTCTTCTCTTGTCTGCCTGTCCTTCTCCATCTTGCACATGCTTTCTTGCCCCTCTACCATGTTATGACACAGCGAGAAGGCCCTCACCAGCTGTGGTCCTTTGATCTTGACTTCTCCACCTCCAAAAATGTAAGCCAAATAAATTTCCATGGTTGATGACTTACCTAGTTTTAGTATTTTCTTACAGCAGCCAAAAACAAAACAAAACAAAAAAAACACCCTGAAATGTTACATATCTATTGTGGACTAAGCATGTGCTGCTAGGTAATAAGGATGCTAAAGATACATATCCTGCCACTTCTTGAAATTTATGATGTAGTTGATAAATAATTATACTTAACAAGTGCCATGTACAGAGAGGACACTAAATCTTCTAAAAGAGCCTGAAAGACTTCAGAGTAATATGAGATCTGATCAAAGTACAAAAGAAAGAGTAAGATTTTTTATAACTGGACAAAGAAGAAAGATATTTGGGTCAGAAGAACTGGCATGGGGCAAGACACAGAAGAGTGAATGAGCCCAGAGGTCTACAGAAGTAGGAATGGCAGAAACTATAAGTTTATCAGTTTATCAGTAAGATAAACTGAGTTCATACCTCAGAAAAGAGTTTTCTACCCACCTTTCCCACCTCAATTTAAATGATACTTCTAAAAGTATTTCCAAAATCACTAAGAACTTTCCATTTAAGGACTTCAAGTGCCTATTTTGTCTGCCCAAGAAGCACTGGCATAGTTTCTGGCTCACAGACACTCACTAGGTACTTTTTGGATGTCAAAGGCTGCTCAAGAATGTATATAGCAGGCAAAAACTTTGGACATCATCTTGAAGGCAGTGGGAAACCACTGTGGGGTCCTGAAAACAGAAATGATACAATGAGTGAGCAGTTGAAATTTCAAGAGGGTTACTGTGGAAGTAGTGGGAAAATGAACTGAAGAAGCTGGAAAAGTAGTATGGAGGAAGCTACTGTGACAATCCACGCAAGAGATGCTAGGACCCAGAAAACAGCCCTGCAGAAGACAGTGGAACTTGCTTTGGGAAGAATGATTAGGAAGAGGGTGGAGATCCTGGAATGACTTTGAGATTTCTGGATTGTACACTGAGGAGATACTCAAAAATAGGGAAAATGCAATGAAAAATCACTGGCTCGGATGGAAGCCTATTTGGGTAGATGAAGGTGACAATGAGTAGACAGATGACCCAGTCAGGAGTCAGATCTGGGTTTGAGGAGTTTCCAGATAGCAGTGAGGACTACAAGGGTGAATGGGATCGGGATGTTAAGAGATATCTTCCCCTGTTCATTTCAGCATTATGCATAGCAGCCAAGATAAGGAAGCAATCTAAGTGCCCATCCATGGATGAATACATAAAGAAAATGTGGTGTATATATATACATAGACTACTACACAGATTTTAAAAAGCAGAAAATACTATAATTTGAGACAACATAAACCTAAAGGCTATTATTATGCTCTGTGAACTTAGCTAGGTACAAAAAGAATAATATTATATCATTTCCCTTCTATGTGGAATCTGAAGAACTGAATCATAGAATAGGATGGGGGATACCACAGGGTAGTGAGTAGGGAAAGAAAAATGTTTGTCAAAGAGTACAAAGCTTTGTTAAATAAAATGAATGTTTTAGTCATCTGTTATGTAGCATGGTGACCGGTTAATAATTATGTATTGTACATTCAAAATTGCTAAAGGATTAGATTTTAAATGTTCTTACTACAAAAAAGCACGTGAAGTGATATGTTAGCTGGATTTAATCTTTCTACAATGCATGCATTTATCAAATATTACATCATAGCCTATAAATATTTATAATTATTTTTCAACTGAAAGTCTAAAAAGTAAAACAAAAAAGAAATGCACACCATCCCAATTCTACCTTGTCTCATAGTGTTTTTAAATGAACTTTTCATTAAAATGTCAAATATTGTCAGAAAGGTATGAAATCATATCCCCTTTTAAACAAAAGTTTTTTTTAATTGAACTCTTTATTGGTACAATTTATATACATCTCAAAATCACATATAACATTGGGAAATTTGTACTAGTATATGCCACAAGTTAATTCTCATTTTTACCCATATCCCTACCCACTCCCCCCTCCTCCCCCCTTTATACATGCTCTTTTATTTTCTTTCTGTATCATATTTATTCCTTGCCCTCATCACATTCCCACACCAAGTTTCCTATAGAAATATTCCACTCTATAAAAGCTGTCCTACTTTCTAGAACTCATTTGCATCTACAGGTGTTCATGCCAAAGAGAAGATCCAGAAATTGTCTATCTGTGATCTATTGATTTCACTTATTAGTATATCCTCCAGATGTCTCCATTTGCACCTAAATGGATCGATCTT
>PVIC010001128.1:0-12737 GCA_004025085.1 Thryonomys swinderianus
GTGAGAGCAACTCAACAGGAAGTTGTCCGAAGCAGTCCAAGAGCGCACTAGCTCTCTCTGTATATCACCTGCTGGTGCCGGCGGCCACAGGGTGTCTCTTTACCACACAGGCCCGCAGAAGTGTGCTCTCCTGTCACTGAACCCTGGCCAGAGCACTCAAAGTGTCAGCGAGGCCAGACGGTGGTGGGAGGGTGTGGATGAAAACCGTTCCTTTCAGTAGCAGAGCAAAACGCAAAGCAGCACAGAACAATTGGTTCTTGCGATGCGAGGTGACCTCCAAGGGACCAAGGAGGGCAGGAGTCGGCACCTAAGCCCCTGCAGAACCTCACGAGGACCTCAGGGCCTGCTCCCTTTAGCTCCCGCCTCCCTTCGCCTACATGCGTTGTTGGCAACGCAGGCTTTGCAGGGAACACCAAGGTTCACGGGCTCCCTGTTCAGTGACATTTTGTTCCCTCCCTCCCGGGTGGATTCCCAGTCCACGGAGCGCAGACTCTCAGGGGAGGGAGGCGTCCAGGGAGTGATGGGCCAAGTCCTGCGCTCTGTTCCAGCAGGTGAGCTGCCGGGCCTGTGTGAGAGCGCGCCGGTGACGGACATCCGGCCCGGGGAGAGCAGTAGGGCCAAGTCACCTGGGAGGCACTGCCCAGGCTGGGACACCGCGGCCATGGCCCATGGATCACCAGCCATGTGTGGCCCCAGATATTTCCTTACCTTTGCCTTGGGTCTGGAAGAAAGCAGCTGGCTGCCTCTGGAAGGCCTGCAGGTCTACAGCTGGGGGCTTTGGAGGCTTTGGGGGAGCTGGGCCCAGAGACTCCACTGGAGGCAGTGGCTTCGTTTTGGGAAGCTGGCGATGCTTGGTGTCCAGTGGGCTTGCTGAGCAGACAGGAAAAGGTACAGGTTACAGTTTCCATTGTCTGACTGGTCCTCTGGCTTGGGCCTCACTCCTGGCCCATCTGCACTCCAATCAGCAACCCCAGGCAAAGCTCCTGGCCTCGTCCGACCTCCCCAGTAGGACCCTCTGTTCCAGTGCTCGGCCTCTCTTGTCACTGTCATCTTCCCCCAGACTGAAGGCAACCCCAATGGCCTTCCCTCCTCCCCTAAGCTCCTCTTGTTCCTGAGACTGGTCACGCCCTTCCTGGTCCTGGGATGCCATTCCCTCTCTTGCAAGTTTCAGCTCTTTATTTTATACCCTGCCCGATTCTGGGGATTGAATCGAGGCCTTTGCACTGAGCTAAATCCCATCCCTCCTTTTGTCTTTTTTAATTTAGAGCAAATTTGAGCTCCTCCTGCCTCAGCCTCCCAGAGTGCTATTTTAGGCTTATGCCATTTTAGCCTGCCTTCACTTCATTCCTTTAAACCTCTCCTCCAAGGAGAATTTTTCTGGGTAGCTTTTCTTGATTTCTCCAGAAATCAAGACCAGAATTACCCGCGGTCTGATCTGTACCTTGTAGCTATTATCAATATCTCTGTGCCAGTACTGTGGCACAAGAAGAGAGACTGGTGTGCCTTCTCTGTGACCATGAGGTCCCACAGGCAAGGAGTGTGTCCCTAAGGTCTGCTCAAAGGGACAGCTCTTAGAATGCATCCATGACACAGGAGCTAAAGAAGAAAAATTTGATCTGACTTCCATGGCTCATAGGCTAGAGCCAGCTTCAAAGCTGACTTTGTGATTCCTGGCATAAGTGAATTCTGTCCTAGAGTTTTCTTTTTCTTTTTCTTTTTTTTTTTTTTTTGAGACAGGGTCTCGCTTTTATCCAGGCTGGCTCTGAGCTCACTATGTAGCCCAGGCAAGCCTGGAACTCAGCAATCCTCCTGCTTCTGCCTCCCAAGTGCTGGGATTACAGGCGTGAGCCACCACGCTCGGCACTGTGGTATGTGGTATTGATTGCTGGTGGGCGTGAGTCTCCACGCCCAGCATTGTATGTGGTTTCCGGGGATGGAACTCAGGACCTTGTGCTTGCGAGGTAGGCGCAGGAACCACTGAGCTAACCCTCCAGCCCCTAGAGTTTTCTTTTAAAGTCAACATTTTATATATTTTCTCCTGTACTCAAAATGCAATTTCAACAGAAATTCCAACATCATACATGAAAATCCTATCTGCCTCTTACACTGAAAATAAAAAGTTCTCATACGATCTAAGTGCCTTGACATTTGGTTGCAGGATATAGTAACTGAGCGAGCGGAGTAACCACCCTACAGCTCCGCAAGTGGCTCAGGCCTCAGAGGTGCAGCTGCGGCTCTCCCGTTCTGTCCCTGTCAGCTTCCTTCTTGCTCTGCCAGCAGGGGGCACGGCTCCAGCTCCTCAGGGCAAAATTCTTCCCTCCCAAGGCTTTAACTCTAAGTCCAGTATCAGAAATGTCAGCATTTATCAAATTAGGAGATGACAGTGGAAATGAGCTATCATTTACTAACTGGGCTCCTAATGTTTACCAGATGTGATGATAAACAACTTTCAGTTACTTCACTTAACTCTCTCAATAATTCCATTTTGTTTCCATCCATCTTTCTCCCCTTCCTGTCTCTCCCTCAGTGATCGTGTGTTTATTATATTTGTGGTATTATTCTAGGAGCTGGGGATAGAACCACTGCAGTCCTACCTTTAGGAATTTCTATTAAGAAGAAACTGATGTTTAACAAGTAACAAATAAGTGTGATAACTCAAGAGATTCATCTGGTTCTCTTGCCTCCGTTGACTATGGCTAGTGGGCTAGGGAAAAATGAGTGGGAGGAAGGTCTGAGATTGAGAAAAGTCCAGAAGGCATGGCCATCAAAACTGAAGTCAGTAATTTAGCCTCTAATCTAAGTATATAGAGAAATCAAGAATTATTTTAAGCAAGAAATCCATCCAAGTACCCAGTCATGGATCCATCAATTCATGACCCACGGATCCTTCTGTCCACCCATCCATCCATCCATCCATCCATCCATCCATCCATCCATACATCCATCCAGACATCCATCCATCCATTCATCCATCCAATCATTCAATACAACTTTTTTTTTCTTTTTAGTGGTACCAGGGATCGAACTTGGGTCCTTGCACAAGGGAGGTGCGGTACCACTTGAGCTAAATCCCTGGTCTCAGTACATCTTTTTTTGAGGAAATACTCAACCTGGGCTTGTTTGTTGTTCTTCTGGGGATATATTGGCAAGAAAGACCATCTTTGATCTCTCATAATTTACTGAGGCAACTGAAAAATGCATAACCATATCCCAGGTATAGGGATAAATGATATAGAGAAAAATCAAAACAATCTGGCAGCTATTTCAAATAGAGTAGCCAGCACAGCCCACTGAACAGGTAATGCCTGAGGCACAGCTTTAGTAAAGGGAAGGAGAGAGACAGTGGAGTCTGGCAGAAGAGTATCCAAGGTAGAGCAACCGACACATGCAGTGTGGAGTGGAACTTCTTTGGTGTCTGTGAGGATGAGCGCAGCAGCTGGCACAGAGCAAATCTCACTCTTAGGTGGTTGGAGTTCCCCCCGAACAGGAAAGCACACATGTCCAGCCAAAGGGCCTGCGGGGCATATGTAGCTCTGCATAGCTGGGAATGCAGCCCTGTAGGATGGTCGACATTACTTTTTAATGCTGTAATGTTGAGTCCCTAGTGATTTTTTAGTGACTCAGTTGGACAGCATGGACTGCATAGGAATAAAATGGCACAGAAGGAAGAGCACACTGTGGTGCCAGCTCCGGCTCCTGTGCCTGCCACACACAGTCATCCCAGGGGAAACTCGTGTGTCGCAGATATCGCATGCGAGTCAAACAATGATTTCTTTTTTCCATTGTTTTTGTTGTTGTTGTTTTTGAGACTGAGTCTTGCTTTGTAGGGCAAGCTGGTCTTGAACTCATGGCGATCTTCCTGCCTCAGCCTCTCAAGTGCTGGGATCACAAGTGTGTACCACCATGCCTGGCAAAACAGTGATTTCTGATAACAGTGATTTCAAACTACCTACACAAGTGTGCCCTGTGAAGAAAGGCATTTATTATTTTTAAGAAAACATGTAAGTTTTCTTATTTAATAGAGCTCAGGCTTGCTATGTTATATGTAAAGTAACTTACTAAGTTAAAATCTTTTATTTTTCCTTAGCTGTGGTACAGGAAGCACAAAATAATATCAAATAGATTTTGGTCAAGATAAATTATTATAATTACATCTATAACACTATTACTAGAAATGTTAATGCTAGCGATGTTGCAATACTAAAACTATTAATCTCTAATACCTGAAATGCTATAATAAAATATAAAAAATAAAGAAAGGTTTACTCTTTAGGGGTACTAACTATTCACGTGTGTCCAGGCTGCAGCTGGGACCCTCTTGTATTAGTAAAACTATTTTTTAAAGGTTGCCTTATTTATGTACAATAACTATATTACATGTTTTATACGTGGCCCAACACAATTCTTCTTCATTCAGTGCAGCCCAGACAAGCGGAAAGGTTGGCAGCCATACGTCAGCGGCCCTCTGGCTGGAGACGGTGGGCAGAACACGCATGCGCAAGAGCAGGCAGGCGGGGAGACCCATGAGCGATTGCAAAGCCCAGGCAGGAGAGGAAGGTGGTGCGGACGAGGGCAAGAGGGAAACAGAAAGAAGCTGGCAAGCTCCAAACGCTGGTACTGCCACCGTGGAACCCAGAGTTTGCTAGTGGATTTAGCGTGAAGAATGAGGGGAGGGAGGAATACAGCATCGCTCCTGGGTTTTAAATGAGGAATCCAGTGCGGATTGCTGCGCTGTAGGCGGAGAACTCTGGTGACACATCTGATGTGTAGGTGAGCGGAGGAGGCTCTGAGAAGCTTGTAGAGTGCCACGCTCGTGCGGCTCATAAGAAACTGTTTGCCCACACAGTTGTGTAATATCGCTCCTGGAGATCAAGTGCTTTACACAGGCCAGAATTTATGAGGCAGCAGGTAGGCCCACAGTTCCCACGCTCCCTTGCCTAGGTCACACACAAGAGCACTCCACTCCACCACAAGGAGCCCTCCACCGGCCAGCCCACAGGGACTGCCTTTCTCACAGGCGGCTGGCACAGCAGCTCACATTCATAAACAGGCTGGCAGGGACCACCTGGTGAGCTCCTGTCGACATCGGGTTTTTCTTGGTTCTTCTTGCCAGCTTGAGAACATAGAGAGGGGTGTTGTTCAGAGGTGGTGAATGCTTCTCTTTGGGCCAGTTCCTTCTTGGAAGGGGCCGCCAGGGCCCATTTAGTCTGAATGTTCTCTTTCGGTCTCTGTGGAAAAACCCCCATGCTTTTCTGCTCTTCCGGATGGAAGGGCTTATCCCCCACATCGGTAAGAAGAGCTGAGAACATCGCACTCTTCTGAGATGAAACTTTCTCCCACTTCCTGAGCTTGTCCTGGAAGCTGTTGGCCACTGTTGCTTTTTCCTCACTGGTCATCTCAGCATTTGATCCACTCACATCTAAGGGCAGAGAAGCTTCTTGGGAATCTCTTGGAAAACACACAGTGGGGGTTTCCAGAAGTCCTGGGGAACTCAAGCTCTTCTGAATTTTGCTAGTCTGGCTCAGCTTCACTTGCTGGGTCTTAAGGGCCTGGGACCCACCACTGGAGCCATGTGAGGGTGGCCGGTTGTGGTTGGATGGGAGGGGTTTCCCATGGACCCAAATCTGGGGGTGCTGCATGCATCTGCTGTCACCCTTTCGAGGAACTTTTGCTGGGATTTTAACAGGTCCTAGAAGAGGTGGAGCATCACATTGTTGAAATTTGGCTCGAAGTTCCTTGAAGTTTCTTACCCCTTCCTAAAGTATAAGAGAAAACAAACGTGATTCATTATTCCAGGAAGAATGGCAGCCTGACCAGCCAACCTCACAGGACGTGCGGAGGGCTTGGATGGCTGACACTACAGTCACCGACTTGCAGGGAAATGTTAGCCAGCAATGCTGCTGTCGGTGAGAGAGCAAAGCACTGTTCTCCTCTCTGAGATGTTTCAGCCGTATTTAATTTCCTCACAATTTACAGAAAGAAGAATATTTTTTAGATAGTACTGACTCTTACCAGCAAAGCTCTTGATACAAACTGTCTGTGGCACCCTGTTGCCTACAAAAATAAATTACAAACCGCTGTGGATAGCCAGTTTTTCAAAACGTGTCCCACTGAACTCAGAGGACGGTGGAGTTGCGATCTCCAACCACGGCAAAACACAGCTACCCTTCTATCCAATAGGCTGACTTTATTGTCCCAAGCAACCTCCCGGTGTCCCTACCCTGGCTTTGCTTAGGTGTTTTTGGCGCACGAGTCACTGCCCGCGAACTTGGCAGCTGCTTTCTTGTGTCTCAGTGTCCCTCTCCATCAAGCACTTCTCCCGGGAGGCCACAGCAGAGCCAGCAGCTTCCTGTCTCTTTGGTGCTTCCGTAGCTCTTCTTACCTTGGCTGCTGAACTTAACATGGTGTAGTGAAGACAGATCACAAACATTGGAGCTAAATAGGCTTATATTCAACTTCTGAACCTGCCCTCGACCATCTAGACAAATACTCTGGGAAACATGGTCCTCTTGTAAGTGCTATTGCATCTGAAGTGATGGAAAGTTTAGGCTTAAAGCTGTCCAGAGTCAGCACAATGCCTGATGCAAGGCCTGTGCTGAATAAACACCATAGGAATATGTAGTGAATCAAAGCTGTGAGATGTCAGGCGACTGTGCTGTGTTTTCAGCTGCCTGTGGGAAGCCTGATCGTCTAAGTTCAGTTTGGGTTCAGGATATGGAAATGGTGGTGGCAGCCCAGTGCGCAGGCCAAGTGTGCCCGGGCGTCAGAGGAAGTCAGCGGGTGAGCCCGCCAGGTGGAGTTAAGTAGACAACTGCTCGGTGTTCTCCTTCTGGCCCCCCTTTCCCTACTACACCTCCTTTATTGCTGTACGCGCCTCTGGTCATCTTTTGCCTTCACAAGAGGAGGCTGGAGAACATCTAATGGAGCGCTTTCAAAAGGCGAGAGCCACCATCCTCTCCTGATCGCGTGGCAGGTTTTAAATTTCGTACACACAGCCTGTCTCAGTGGTAGTGCCTTCTGATGTGGCAGCTGAGGGAATGCTGAGTGACCTTTCCCCACTGTGTTTACATGTGACTCACACCTGCCCTGGGGGGGGGGTGTTAAACACAAAGCGTAAGGCAGGTGTCCGGGAGGGAGCTTCCAGGTTCCAGCTCTGCTTTTCTGCCTTTGTCTCTTTCCCTCTCTTACCCACACTCACCCCATGCTCACCTTGATAGCTCCCTCCACAAATTGCCAAGTACTTCAGGCACCAGACAAGTTAGTTCAGCTGCCCCACCTCTCTTGGATGTGCAGGTTCATAAGCCTGCATTAGGCTGAAGCCAGGACACCTGAGCGTAAAGCCCAGATCTGGTTTCAACTAGTTCTGGGCAATTCACTTCACAGCTCAGTCTTACTCTCTGCATTATGGAATGAGATTTGCATTTCTATTGAAAATTCAGAGCATAAGGATCAAATAAGATGCCCAATGTACACTCGTAAAGTGGTAAATAATTCTTAAGTTGCGGCAAGATACATGTAAAATACACCATCTTAGCCATTCTTAACTGTGTGGTTTAACAGTGTTAATGGATTCCTACTGTTATCTGCACTCCTTCCATGTTGCCCTGCTGAAGCTCAGCAACAGCTCAACCTTCCACTCTCCCATTCTCCTTTCGGACACTCGGAATTTGACTATTTTAGGTACCTCCCACCAGTAGAATTAAACACTATTCATCTTTTGGGGACAGCTTATTTTCTTTAGACAATAGCCTCAAGAGTTAGCCATATTGTAACATGTGTTAGAATTTCCACCCTTACAAGGGGGATGGATGTTCACTGTATACATACGTAACCCATCGTTTATCACCCATTCCTTTGTCTGTGGACATTGGGGTTGCTTTTATGTTTACATACCAGTGAGCTTGCCATCGATCTAGTTGTACAAAGCTCTCTGAGACCCTGCTTTTAATTATTTTGGGTATGTTCCCAGATGTGGAGTTGTTAGATCATACGGTAGTTCTATTTTTACATTTTTAGAAAGCCCTGTGCCCTTTTCCATAGCAACTGCAGGATTCCAGTTTGTCCATATCCACACTGCCACTTTTATTTTTAACAGTATATCCCAATGGCGGCGAGTTAGTCCCTGGTTAACATTTTTGAAGTAACATAATGGTTATTTTTTAGCTGGCTGTTTGAAGCCATGGGAACTACAATGTTCCTGCTTGGTAGAGTGGATTCTCTGTAGGACCCATGAGGCTGGGCCCGCACAGGAAATACAATCATGGCTGTGACAAGCTCCAAACCAAGGTCCTACGCAAAGATTACTGGTTCAAGGAGAGCAAGCCTGACCGTGCCTGGCTCATCCTCTTTCAACAAATGTCCATTACATGTCTACTACGTAGACCAAACACTTCTCTAGACAGCCAGGTACCCTCAAATATTAGTTTTGTATGTGCGGCACTGGGTATACAACCAGTGTTTCATGCAGGACGGGCACATGCTTTTGCTGGAGCTACACCCTGGCCCTTTTAATTTTATTTTTGGGATGGGTTTTTCCTGAATTTCCCAAACCGGTTCAAACTCAGGCTTCTGCCCCAGCCTCCAGAGTAACCAGGACTGTAGGTGTGTGTGCCAGTGCATCTGGCTTAAATATTGCATTTTAAAGTCAGAGGGAAGGGGAGAGAGAAACAGAGAGGAAGGAGAGGGGGAGGAGAAAAGGAGAGGGAGAGAGAGAGGAAGAAAAACACCTGCAAGAAAATATTTGAGACAAGTGCCATAGGTGAATGAGACAATGATGCCAGAGAGACGGGTGCCTACTCTTGACCTGAGAGGCGTGAACCAAAGTTGGGGATGGAGCGGTGAGCCCCAGGGCCTCTTCCAGCGCTGACACTTAGAATTTATTCTGCGCCACACTGGGAAGTAGACGTGATGCATTTGGCTGTTTCCCTCATCGCCAGTAGGTGGGAGTTCAGGGTGGAAAACATAAAGCAAGCAGTGGGACATGGCCCAGGGGCCTTCGGGTTACAACCATGCTCCAGCTGGGGATTTGGCTCAAGTGATACCGCACCAACCTTGGATGCACAAGGGCCTGAGTTGGATCCCTGGCACCACCACCACAACAACAAAAAAACAGGTCCCACCCCTCTGGTCCCACTGTCAGTGAACCCCGAACGAGACCACGAGTCTCAAGGGCGCACAGTCTCCTTCATGCTGTTGCCACTGCCCCCTGGTTGTCCCCACGTTCAGCTTGAAATGACTCCGTTGTGGTCACTGGTCGGAGCCTCTCTAATCCTTCATTTACTCAGCTGTTGAACAAATCTGTTTAAAAACACAAATCTGAGTGTGTGAGTCCCTTATATGTTCAAAATCCTTCCATGTGGCTTCTCCAGAGCTTTCAAATAGGCTCAAACTCTTTTGCTCAGCACCTTAGACTGATCCTAATCTCACCTCTATGAATTTTCGAGTCCCTGCCAACTTCCGTCCTCCTAGGCATGCTGAGCTGTTTACCTTTCCCCAGTCCTGCCCTGCTCTGGTGTGCCTGTACCCGCGAAGGTACGGCTCCCCTGGCAGGGAATGCCCGTCTTTCTCCCCATTCTAGAAACTGTTAGATTCCTGCTTATTTAAAATCCAGCTCATGGCCCTTGGGAACCTGTGTCAGCTGCCCGCGGGGTGCCAACCACCGAGGTGACAAAGGAGGGAGTTCTTCCTGATCTGCCAGAGCTCACCGCTGAGGGGGACGGTGGAAATGGATCACGCTGAAGTGACACAGGAAATAATTAAGTCCACAGCACGTGCCAGCTGCAGGGAGGTAGAAAGGGGTGCAATTAGGAGTGCAGAGAAAGCTCCGCAAGGGTGGCTTCTCAGCTAAAGCCAGAGAGGCAAAGAAGGGTGAGAGAGTCGAGAGAGAAGAGCATGGGCTGCAGGCGCAGGAAGGGTAAACAGCATGGCGTGTGCAGGGAGACAAGCGAGGCCCTGGTGTTCCGAGACCTGAGCTGGAGAAGAAGGTCGAGGCCCAGTCTTCCGGGAGTCCTTGGGCTCCATCTTCCGGTGGGCGGGGCTCCGGCTCAGCAGCTAAATATCCTGACGGATGCATCTTCCAAGGTCACCATAAAACAGCTACTCCCCTTTGCTCTGCATGCCTTAGCCTAGACCCGTGCAGCGAGCCTTCCCCAGTGCAGAGCCGGGGAGCCTCGGAGCCCCATCTCCTAGGTGCTCTCTCTCGGCTGGAGTTCCTCCAGCAGAGGCATCCACGGGAGGCAAATGAGCACAGCGCATGCTCCTTTGGGAGCAGCCCTGGCACAGGGTGCCATGCTGTGCCGTGGGCAGCAGCAGCACTGGGTTCCCAACAGAGTAATCCTCTATGGGTGCTGGACTTCTCCCTTTGCTGTAGCACACAAGCTCTTCCCTCATCTTCCTGGCAAATCTCAAATAATCTAATCAATCCCCTTCTGGCAACAGTAGATTCAGTCACCTGTAACAAAGCACTGACCACAGTCACTGTGCCGCAGAGCACGGGCTTGCCTGTCTCGATGGGGCTGATGGGCACCCAGCACCCTCTTCACTGCCCTGGGTAGGAATGCAAGCATTTCCTACAAACAGTCTTGGCCCCTAGAAGGCACTCCATAAAAAAATGTGGTGACTCAATGAAGATTTATAAGTCTCCCGGAATCCATTTGAGACAGAAACCGAATCTTATAAATCTTCTTGGTAACCCAGCGGCAGCCCTGTGGTTTGCAAAATCTTACGTAAGTAAATGAATTAGCAATGAATATTTAGAAGACTGAGCAGATTCATGTAACGTATGACTTCTCACTGTGTAGAATTTAAAATGTTTTCTCAAATCATCTTTATAAGAACAGTTTAGAATGATGCCCGCAGAAACAGACTGTCTAATCTCTGTAATGCCACAGACAGCATGAAAATAGCCCTAGAAAAGAGCTTGAGCCCTTCTCTTTCCCCGGGACAGCAAGCCTTGAGTAGCTCATCTGGAATCACAGAACAAAACAATCCCAGAGATGTTATGGAAACAGCCTAAGATAAAAGTGCGTCCCTTAAACACAAGGGATTTATCTCTTTGCTACTGAAAGGCAGCAGAAAGCAGCCGAGGAGTACAAACCATTACAGCATTTCAGAAGAATAAACCTGGTGTAAAAAGCCTGAATCCCAGTTCTCTAGGTGTGGTTATTAGATTTAGCTGAATATATTTAGTCAAACCAGGGGAACAAAACTCCATTGAGCAGATGTCTCTCCCTCGATTTCTACTTTGCCAGAGTGTAAAGAATAATAATGACAATAATAACAGCCCAGGAAAACTCTGATTGCCAGATGGCAGGTACTGTTCTCAGTGCTTTGAATACATTCCCTTGTTTACACCCCACATGTTCCCGGGGTACCACCAAGGGCATTGAGGCTCAGCGGGCTCAGGGTACTTCTCCAAGGTGACAGGGAGGAAAGGTCAAAGCCAGGATTCGCTGCGTGCAGTCTAGATGCAACCCTCATGGTGTATCCCCAACTCCTTAAACCCTAGAATTCGTTTGCTGTGTCTAGAACATTATCTTTGGTTGATTAAATTTTTTTAGAAACAAGCTAATACCTGATTGTATGAGCTTGAGTGCTATATTAGATTTTTCTTTTTTTTTTTTTTTGAGACTGGGTCTCGTTTTTCAGTTCAGGCAAGCCTCGAACTCACAGCAATCCTCCTGGCTCTGCCTCCTGAGTGCTGGGATTACAGGCATGAGCCACCACACCCGGCACTGTGGTATGTGGTACTGATTGCTGGAGAGTGAGTCACCACACCCAGCATTGTGGTTTGTAGTTACCAGGATTTGAACTCAGGACCTTGTGCTTGCTAGGCAGGTGATGGAACCACTGAGCTAAACCCCGGCCCCTATATTAGATTGTGGAGGAGAAAATTCCCTCTTTGCAAGTTTCAGACATTTTATCTACTTCTCCTGTTCTTATGATCAACTCATATACAAACTACCTTAATCTCCATTGTAACCCCCCAAAGCAGGTGCCATTACTGCCTATATTGCACACAATCTTATGGCTCAAGGGAGGTTAAGTAACTTCCTCATTTTATATAGAAAAATGATACAGGATTATGGATTCCTATATAGATAGATCTGGGGATTTAGCTGATTTACTGCACCTGTCTTGGAAAGGGTCCAAGTTCGATCCCTAGTATTGCCAAAAAAAGGAATGAATTCCAGTCTATAATTCCAGGACTGCTTTAACTGTTCTTCTACTATAATTTATTTATAAATTTAGCTCCGCTTTATAATTCTTTGGCTAATCTCACAGAAATTTTGTAACCAATTTTGCCTATGTCATACATACTTATAATACTTTTTATAATATTTTTCAATAATAATCACTATTTTCAAATAAAAAAATTTAAAACCCAAGAATCCCATTTACAATGGCTTTTAAAATAATCTCCCAGTGCTCGCTTCGCCAGCACAGATACTAAAGTAATCTCCCAGATTGTCTGTTATTTATACTGAGGTGAGCAAAGCATTGTACCTAATCTAAGTGGGATATTTTAAAAAGTGTTTAATAAATTACATGGGTATTGTGACCATATCTTCCTGGATTTTCAAAGTAATTTTCATTTAATGTAATTTAAAAGATAGGAGAATGCAGAACTAAACAAAAATAAAATCCATTGTTCTTTTAAAATAAATGTGTGAATGAGGAATATTGTGGTGTCTGTGGCTTACAAAGTCTGGTACAGACAACTGCTCTCCTCTTTCCCG
>PVIC010001128.1:12837-52190 GCA_004025085.1 Thryonomys swinderianus
GGTCTCCAGGTAAATGAGCCATATGGAATTTGCAGACTTGAAATCTGAGGCATATAAAAGCAGCAGAAACCAAAAGACTACACAGGAAGGGTAGGCACTAATAGCTGTCAAAGCCTGTCTAAGATGGAAAGAAAGAAGAGTCTTAAAAATAGCATCTGAGTCACCCTTCATGAATAAGAGGGGCTCCCATTCCAACTTCACCACTTCAAGAGCTATACTAATGGTGGCACTGCCTGTGTTCCAGGTACCGCTGATCCATTCCTGAGCCCTGGAGGAAGGGGTAGGAAGGGAAGCACTGTTTGTTGGTTTCCTGCTGCCTTCAGAATATGAGCAGAAGGGTCAGAAGCCACCATCTTGTACAAATGTACAAGGACCAATCCTTGCTCTCCCTCTGCCCTGATGAGCATAAGCCACTGGCTAGTACTTTTGTTAAGACTGTCTCACCCCTCCTCAAGGGTCACATATTACTAAGGTGGCACCCAGAGCTCCCAGCGTTACGGGTAAAGCCCCCCCTCCCCAGCTGTGACACTGCCCGCTGCAGGGTACTACAGGATTATGTGCTACCTGGCACTTGTCTGGATCTAGCAGCAGGTCTGGGTCTGCTTATTTGGTGCCTATTGCCACTAACCTAGAAGACTGTTCACTGGTCTTTCCAGACCTCCACTCTCCTGGCTCCATCCTTGAGGCGACTTAAATTCCCTATCCTCAATAGTAAGCAAAAGTGACTCTCCTTCCTCTGAGGCCACCATGCCTTGCATTCTTCCTCACCTGGGCAACATCAGAAAGCCAGCTTAGTCCTCCACCGTGGCCTTTATCCCAAAACTACAGCATCCCTGACCAGATCCCTCGCCTCACTCTTCCTCCCAATCCTCCCACGAGCTCTATGAAGCTTGCTCAGTGGTCAGCAGAATTCCTCTTGTCCTCGCCTCCTCTTCGAATGTGCCTTCCACTCTTGTTCTGACGCACACCCCTGAGGCTTTCAAGATTTTGGCTCCTTTGCGTCATCACTTGTTTACTCCTGGGCCAGATCTGCTGCTTTCTGATTCTTTCTTCTTCCTCACAGAGACCATCTCGAGTGAAGAGCGTACAAAAGAAATGGTGTGTTGCCCGTTAAGGTCTCTTGCAATATGCGTCATCATTTCCTGAAGACCTACTGTACTCGGGTCATTTCTCTGCCTCCATTACTGCACCTGTGACAATAAGCAAATTCCTGATTCACGTGGATGGTCCCGCCAATGCCCTGGCCTCGTTCCCCAGGAGCTTGCCTGCCGCCCTGCCTCAGTCACTAATTCCGAGGTACGCCTTAGCCATTGTCATGACTAGTAAAGGGTCCATCTCAAACACAAACTGCAAGCTTCCTACTCACTACTGCCCTGCTACCCTCTTCCCTCTTCTGGTACTCCCAAACCAGCAGGGGCTTCAACACTTGCTCTGTTTGCCAACCCTTCTTGTGTTCGCTCACTTATAAACTCGGATGCGATTCCACGGAATGTCATTCACGCTCCACAACGTGTATCAACTCCTTTGCCTCCCTCCCACTTCATGTATAGTCATGTCTACCTAAGCTAATGGGCCTTGAACTCTGTCCCTGCCTTTCAACTCTATTTATACCTGAGGAAGGATTTAACCCAGGTAGCTCCTCGTTTCCTATCAAGTGCGCAGGAGCTGGGATGGGCGTGTGCAGAGATTGGGAGTTCAACTGGAGGAATCAGGGTTTTATTCAGTAAGCACGGGCGCTCCCTCCAGGTTGCGAGAAGAATGACACCCCGAGGAGGCCACGCCCACTCAAGATTTTTTAGCGTTTGCTTCAACTTCCTCCTCCCACCGGGGTGTGTTTGGATCGGCCTGTGTCTGTCCTGGTGCTTCTCGTATGCTACTTTGTCATAACTATTCACTGTGCTGCCCCCTCTTATCCTTTTTCACACAGGGCTTATGTCTTTCATAATCCCTTTCTCTGTCTCCTCAGATGATAGCTACACACAGCAATGCAAAACACTTAACTCCCGGTGGTGAAGGCAGAGATGCCTCAGCATAGCACTGGATAGAGCCGACAAGGATTTAGTAAAATAAAGAATTAAGTCTCGCAAGGGCCCCCTCTGGAGAATCCTTCCCAGACCAAGGGTGACAACCAGGCTGAGGGGCCGCACAGGGGAAGGATGGAGGCAGGCGGCTCTGTGCAGTGTCCCCGAGAGTGGCCCAAGTGGGACAGCAGGGAGGAAGCCAGCACTCTTTGCGGAGTCCTTCCTCAGTCAGGACCCTTGTGGCCCTACTCAGTACTGCCCTGCTACCCTCTTCCCTCTTCTGGTACGATGAGAGAAGATGCTTTGGTGCAGGGAAGCTTTTGGTGGATGTGGTCTGTGTCCGCCTACACATCTCCCTCTGCTGTCCTGGCCGTCCACCCCACTCCTAGAGCCCTCAGAATTTCATGCAAGGGTTCTAATATCACCCTGGCACCAACGCAAGGGATCATCCCTCCTAAGCCAACAAAGCAGCTCTAATTCCGGTCCACCGTGCTTACACAAAACTCTGGGCCAGACACATTTTGGAATCCAGAAGTTTTCTAATTGAGGCAGGGCAGGTGATACGTTACAAACTATATATGTGAGTCCTTGAGTGGTCTGAAGCAGCACGGGAGGCTGAAACGTGTTATTGTTTCCACATCTGATGTAGGACAAAGGTCAAATCTTATCTCCTGTTGATCCAGGTAGGCGTTTGATAAACAGTTATGATGGATTAGTGGAGCTTATTGGACTTTAAATTGTGGACAAGAGGTCGCGGTCTTTTCCCATCCATTTCCGGGGTTTCTTTAAAGCTTTAAGAAGAGGGAAAAAGCAAAACAAGTGTATGACCCCAGGTATAATAAATGGTAGCCCTAACTAGACACTGTCTAGTCCTGTGTGTTACCTTTGCCTGGTTACAGATGCTAACTCCTCCACCTCCTGGATCTCTCTGTCCCTCTGTCTCTTTCCCTGTCTCTCTCCTTCTTCCCCCTTTCTAGGCCTCTCTCCCACGGTAGGGAAGTGATCTACCGCTGAGCTATACTGAGTCACACCCAACTCCATTACAGCCCATGCCAGTAACACATTACATGTTTTCTGTATCGTACCACAGTGTGTCCTCTGCCTGTCATCAGAGGCGTCCACAGTGGCCCTGCCGGACTCCTACAGTCCAAATTCCACTCATCTTTCTGAGCTCAAAGCTCCCATGACTTTCACCACTGCTCTCTTTAAAACCTCACCTCTCCCTGCTCAGACCCCATCCGGCAGTGGCTCTCAGCCATGGCTGTGTCCTGGCCTGTCCAAGGTGCCTGAAGTGGTCCCATGGACAGAGTCCCCGCAGAGTCCACTCTTTACAAACCCCCTGAGTCTTCACTGTGTAGCCAGCTCTGCGTCTGGTGCATAAAGAGATTTCACAGCTTCACAGCTTTTCCTATGCAAATGTTATGGTTTTATTCCTCTTCTCACTTTCCTTGTCCAACTATGATCGTGCAAGCAGATACCTCATCTTCTCCGTATTCCATGCACGCCCTGAGGGCAGGCAGTAACACATTTCTGTCGAGCCCACAAGTTCAAGTGTGACTGACTGCCAGCAATGTTTACTTCAGTAAACATTTACCAAAGTAGCACTGAACAAAATGAACAGATACATTTCTGGCAATGGCGTGGAGGGGATCCTCTTTTAGAGAGCTTTCTTAGAGAATTACCAATTCATTTCAGGCCAGCATTCTATCTAAATAACAGTTCCACATGTTGCTCCACTGTGGGAGTGGCCCTGATGGGTTTATCTGCTGGCTAAACTTACTCACTTTAGACATTTATCTGTGTTATCAGTCCCTCCTGGGTACCTCTGCCAGCTCCTGGGTTGGGCAAAGTGCACTTTCTCCATGCGTTTCCAGCAGCCTCTGTATGGTGCTATGTGGCTGGCTATCTGGTTTCATCACAGTGATCATATATACGTCCACTTTATACATGCCCCACTCGTCCCCTGAGGTTCTCAGGGGCATGGACGGGATTGTGTTTTCACTCTCACCTCTGCCACCGTGTCTCAACACAGACATTAATGCATGGTGTGTGTCCTTTTGAATTAACCTCGCATATCTGTAAATGTGGAACTGAGAAAAAATAGAAACAGCTCTGCAGTGCAGGAAGTGAAAGGTGCATTGTGTCCTTCTTGTGCTCCACATTTTTAGGGTATCGCCTTTCCAGGTGCTCTGCACAGCAACACATGGATGCTGTTAATCCTTAGAGTAGCTTCTAAACTCAGCCCCAAAGAAGACAAAACCGATGATCCGAGTTTTCTGAAGCTTGCATAGGTCCCAAAGCAGGTGAGCTCTGGAGTCCAGATCAGAACCTAGCACTGCTGTGGAAGCCAGTGACATCAGGGAATGAACCCTGTGCTCAGCACACCTTTTCTGCAAGGACACAGGCGCCATCTTCCTTCCCCAGATCCACGCCACACCCGTTTGTGGCCTGCCACCTGGGTATAACCAGAAAGACAGACGCAGGCCTTGTCCTTCTGGGGTTCAGTCTCATGGGAAAGATCACAGAAGCAGACAACGGCCACGCCCAAGGTCGCTGCCTGAGGGGAAGCCCTGGGGGCAGGGCAGGGAAAACCCTACAAGCTCTCAGAAGCAAGAGGACCTGTCAGGAAAACGGGACGGGAAGAGCAAAGGGCAGCACAGCAGTGGAAGGTCACGAATCTTGCGCATCCAGCAGGGGACGCCATCAGCTGCTCTGCGAGGTTCCCAAGCCAGGTGTGTGGCTGCACTGAGCTGGGCAGGTGAGACACGGGGGTGGGCCGCGTGCAACCTTGAACAAACTCATCAGCATATCCCGGACTTTCAGAGTTCCAAATAAAGCCTCAGGGATCACAGTGGGAGAGGTTGTCTGTGACGTTGATATTTTAGAACTTCCGGTCCTTTCGCTGCAGCTCCAGTCCTGAAGGGAAATCCTCAGCCCAAGTGAGAAACAACTACGTACTGCAGACAAAGGAGGCTTTTGATGGCCGTCAGGAGCCCCCAAAGTGGGTTCGGAACACATGCGGACACTGATGTGTCGCCTGGCCACCCTGTGTGCCGAGGGGCGAGGGTCTCCGAGGACATCCTGAGTGGCGTGTCTTCGATGGCCATTTCAAAGCGCAGCTCCCACCTGAGCGGCTCGAGTCTGACTTGGTTAGCAGTCTGGGGATCAGGACCTGAGCTCAGGATTTATGACCCCTGCAAACTTTCTCCCACCACCTGCTCGCTGCGGTCTCCTACACTCACTTGACACCGGAAACTGCCCGGGGAGCTAAGCCCCGAGGTTGCGCGTTGGAGAAGGATCCCTCCGCTCTCGTGCCCCAGACAGAACAGTCACTCAAGTGTCCTTTGGGCTGATGACAGCTTTCCATAAAGTGCAATTTACTGAACACAAAATAAGAACGGCCGAATAGCCTCTTTGCGTCACTTTATTGCTTTTACCCTACATCCTATGATGTAAACATGTTAGTCCATGCGGCCGTTTTAATTTTTAGATTTGTTTTGTATATTGAAGATGTAGCAGCATGAAGAAACAGAAGAAATGAAAGACACCATTCTAAACACCGCTAGGCAGATTTTTACAGGTGTTAGATGTTTATGTATTTTAAAGAGAAAAGAGCTCCTGTCCAGTTTTTCTTCTATTCAAAGTCTTCTTTTCTCCAAGAATAGTCAGGAGTCATTTTCAAGGTCTGGCGTCCGATGCTGCATCATGGTCCCTTCCTCCCCCTTCTCCACTGTCACCTCCCCACCACAGTATATGAGCGTGGACCCAGGAACCCCTGTGGGTGGTGCTTTTCTGACATAGTCTCATATTCTCCCGGCCTGAAGGTAGCTTCTGTTAGGTCTGTCTTATAGATGTGGAGAGAGGGCAGTTTAATTTAGGGGCTAAAAGTTATGCTGTGGACTTTGGAATCTGATAAATAGTTTGGATCTTGGCCCTTCTACTTACAGTTAGATGACTGTTTTATTTTTGTTCCCTCAATTATGGCAAAAATAAAAATATTTACTTTACAGCAATTAATTTAGACAATCCATGTCTACCTTATAGCACAGTCTGACAGAATAATGTCTAGAAAGGCTGGCCAGTCATTATTACCACTGGTGTCAAAACATAGGCTCCTACTAGAGGTAACAGTGTGGACTTCTATGGTTCACATATGTCCCTCAAGACTTCATGTGCTGGAAAGTTAACTCCCCAGTTCATAGGTGAACGGCATTTAAAGGTGGGGCACTGAGGAGGTAGCTGGGGTTAGAGGAAGGTTCAAGGGTGGGGCCATGTGGTAGCATTAGTAACTTGTAAGAGGAGCTCAGACTAGCACTGCAGCCCCACTGCCATCTTGCCCTGTGATGCCCTCTGCCATGTTACCATGGTGGCTCTCCCCCGATGCTAAGCAGAGGTTGAACTCTTGCTCTTGGACTTCCCAGCCTCCAGAACTGTACAAAACTCCTTCCTCTTCTTTATAAATTATCCAGTCTCAGGTATTATATTATAACCCCAGAAAATGGACTAAGACAAGGTCTGATTTCAGAACTCAAGATGTTTTCACTGGACTGTATCCAGCTAGGCTCTCTCCAAACATTATTTGTTATCTCTGATGCTGTGTGATTAATACCATTTTATAGATGAAGAAACTAAAACTAGAGGGGTTAAGTACCTGCCTAAACTGGGAGAGCTATTAGCCAATGGGCAGATCTAAACCTCCCGACTTCACTTCCTAGTTCAGTCTAACACCTAGCCACACGCTCATTTGTTGGCTGCAAGCACTCAAGAAAGGAAACCAAAGAGTATTTGAAAAGACTTTTATCTGGGACAAAATTTCTTCAGCCAGTTGAGAATTGATCCTTGACGTTCTTCATGTTTCCTAAATAGATAGGCTACTAATCCACTCACTGAACCTTGCAATCCTCTTTACTCAAAGAACTAGCAGAGCCACAGTCCCATGGGAGACAGGTTCACAGCAGCAATTAGTCACATGCCATGCCCTGACAAAGACTTGGAGCACCAGTTCCTTCACCTGGGGAGGAAATCATGCGTGGATTGCTCCCAGAGCAACACGGTGTTGTGTGGGGAAGCAGCGGGCAGCGCGAAGAGTGTCCCTTAGAGTTAGGTGACTCAGTGGCTCCCCTGCACACAAAAAAGGTGATAGTGGTGAACCAATGTGCTCTTCCTCTTGGGCCTTTTAGGTGTGTGGGTTCTTCGAGGTTATGAGACTATTCATCGAGGTGTTTGTTCCATGACTAGCTGAGTGCCTACACTGTGCCGGATAAGTGTTCCCAACATGTAAGAGGCACCACGAACTGTAAAACAGCAAGAGTACACGTGCCTTATTCAAATGCTTCAGATTAGATATCAGAGCTTTGCAGATTTTACAGTGTTTTCGTAGATCTTACCAGTTGAGCATTCCTAATCCAAACTCTAAAATGCTTCATGTTGGCACTGAAAAAGTTTTAGACTTAGGAGCATTTCAGATTTTGGAGTGTTTCAGATTTCAGATGAGAGATGTTCAAACTGAGTAGCGTTTCTCTGTAGTCAGTTTTCCTCACAGTTGCCACTCTGATTTCTTCTAACATCCACTGGAATGGATTCATTTCCCCTTTTTTCTTCACCTTTGGGTTATCTAACCCTGTGTCAGGGGCTGAGAAGATACGCCGCGAGTGTTTACAGGGGCATTCCATGCCTCTGAGCCTCCTCACACACCTGCTCCTTTGCCTGGCGTGTTATGTCCAGTTAATTATCTGCAATGCATTTGTCTAGTTTGACCATGTTCTGGGGCAACTTGGGGGCCAGCTACTGTCCATGAGGTCTTCTGGGAGAAGTGGCCATGACACCCCTGTGACTCTGGCCCCTTGTACCTCCTTTAACTGTAGAGTTTACTATAATGTGATTGTCTTACAATTTATCTTTCCTCCCCAGACCAAGAGCAGCTTTAAGTGCAGAATAGGGCTCAGAACGTGGGTTGGGGCTTGAAATGTCTTGGCGTGGAAGCTTTCAATCTCTATAAATTCTGGGTTTGTCACTGTGGCAAAGCTACTCCAGTTCCCTGTTCCGTTTGCTGGGGAGTGAAATGTGGACATTACAATTCATATCTTAAGACTGTCGTGGACATTAAGACTGGCCTGGTGCCTGGACCAGGAGGTCCACGGTACTGACGCAGTAGTGAAGATGGCGGGGCTGTGGGGTAGAGGGACGAAAAGGACAATGACGACCCACTGTGAACGCCATCCCGACACTGTCCACAAGAAAATGGTTACAGTGGCCGAGAGCACCTGTTCAGTGAGTGCACAAACTTCATTAACCTAGAGATGTCGGGTGGGAAGATTATTTATGAGCTCTGATAGCTGACAATCTAGTTTCCAGTAATGGAAATGCTCCCGTCTCGTCTCCTTCTTCTTCTGTATTCACTCACAGGAAGTATCTGAGCTTCGCTGGCACCTTCATACTGATCTGCACTCCTGCTCTCTTCCTCTGCTCCCCTCTCTGCTCCCTGTCCTGTGCCCAGGCCAGCGAACAGTGCCCGCTGAGAAGGACATGGAATCTGCCCCTCAAGTATTCAGTTCACCTCCGGCCAAGGGAGACCTGAAAAACGCTAGAGGACACCCAACAAGGAGAATCCTGCCAGTGCCACAAATGGAGATGGCACTGGTCCGCGGGTGCCGGGCTCCAGGCCAGCTGGACGTAAACAGCGCAATAATCAGAAGGCAGCAAGCACAGGCTCCTCAGCCTGGAATGTGGGGCTTAGCGGCATCTGCCGAGGGCTCTTGTGCTAGAGAATGAGAGGAAAGCGTAGGACTTTAGTGTCAGATGATGGCTGCAAGAGGAAAACCACAGCCAATTGCTTTGCTTTGGGATGAAAACAATACAAAGAGCAGAGAGGTGATTCCGCTGTCCAATTCTACCAAGTCTGACGGGTGGGTCCTTGAGAGCTGGGCAAGCATTTGACTCACTGAAGCCAAGTCGAAAACGCAGATAATGCGGAAGTCTCGCAGTCACAGCTCTGAGTGTCAGCTGTATCCCTGCGACCTGGGGGATTCAGCTTCTCGGTGTGCTGTGCTGTCAAAAGAGACGCTTCCTCATCTTGGAGGTTTGTAGTGAGGGTTAGAAATGCAGATTGACTTGGTCCTGGTCACAGGGTGGCGCATGCCAATGCAGTGAAGACGCCCGTGGTGACTTGTTCACCACCAGCGTATGTAACAACACAGAAACCATTTCTCACAGGACTCTAGCACTGAGCAAGTTAGCTAAGTCACTCACTGACCATTTGGGGAAATGGAAACTGTGTTTTGGTAATACTTAAAAGACAAATAGGGCCGGAGATTTAGCTCAGTGGTTCCGGTGCCTGCCTGGCAAGTGTGGGGTCCCTGGTTCGATCCCCAGTAACCACAGACAACAATACCAGCCATGGTGACTCACACCCACAGGCAATCAGTACCACACACCACAGATGCCAGGTTTGGTGGCTCAAGCCTGTAATCCCAGCACTCGGGAGGCAGAGGAAGGAGGATTGCTGAGTTTGAGGTTTGCCTGGGCTACATAGTGAGCTCAGGGCCAGCCTGAACTACAAGGTGAGATCCTGTCTCCAAAAAAAAAAAAAAAAAAAGACAAATAACTGCATTTGTTCTATCTCCCCCATAAGATTTGCATGGCTATCAAATAGTGAAATATGGAGACATTTGGACAGAATCAGACACAGCTCAGACATAAGCCATTATCTCAAAACACAGAGCAAGTCAGCGATGTTAGCCTGGCTGTCGGGATGCTCCAGACACGAGGAGCAGCTGTCCCTGAGGATTGGCTTGGCAAAGAGAGCATGCAGAGGGCTCAGATTCCTTCGGCATAGTGGCGGGCCAGTGGTGGCCACACAAAGTGACCTGTGTGTGGGAAGCAGACCCTTTTAGAGGAGACTCTTTACAGGCCTGGAGATCTGCACTGGGTGCTGCACCAACTAGCAGTTGTGAGATCTGCACTCCACCAAACAGTGCTGCACAGCTCCCAAGATGATGTGCGACCTCTGGATCGCTGCATTGGGATGCCTGATCAAAGAAGTCTTAACCTCTGGCTCAGAGTCGCCTTCCCTTGACCCTTCTACTAGGAGTTTGCTGTTTTTCCTCTAATACAATCTCTGCTTGACTTACTGACTGCATCAATGTTTAATGATTAAATAAAATGACAAAGGGAAGCAACTTCTCAAGAATAAGAAATAGGGAAGTATTCTAAGAGACAAAGACTTGTGCCTTGAGAGCTTGGGCCAGTCTTTAGCATAAGATAAGAAACTTACAGATCACCTGGGGAGAAGTTTTAGGAGCAGAGAGCACATTCCGGAAGTTTTTAAGTACTCTCTGCCAGACAAAGTTGTCTTTTTATTTTGAGTTCCTGTAGATTTAGATTCTAATCATGCTAAACCTATATGTTAACCACTAACTACATTGTCCATTGAAAGCCTTGCACTAAGCATTGTAGCTAGAAATACTACAAAAGAGCACTGAAGAATAAACTCAGGGCCTGCTCAGTACTGACTGAGAGGTCCTCCCGAGCCCATTTTCCTGTCTTCTTTTCTTTTCTTAATCCACGCCCCTCGACTTCACGACCCCGCTGTTTTGTCCGGCTGGCTCCGGCACCTGTGGAATTGCCAACCCTCAAGGATGTGTGCAGAATGGAGCGGGGGACAGCCGCAGTCATCGCTGAGCATCTGGAGGTGTTTGTAGCCACTCGCTCCTACACGGCTGGAGGAGGTGATGATGTGGAGGAGGGGCTCAGATCATTCAGGGGGCTGGGTGTCCTCTCTCCCTATACTTAGGCTCTTCTCCACGGTGCCCTGTCCCATAGGCTTCAAGAGGTGCCCAGGTCCACATTTCTGTCAGGCGTTCTCTCTGCCCCATGTCCTGTGAGTGGTGATAAGACACAGATAGGCCCCTCTTCCAGGTCCATGGCTCCCGCCCCATGCCCTTTACATCTGCTGTTCCTAATGCCTGGCCTGCCTTTTCTTCTCCCACCTTGTGCTGCACGGAGAATGCATTTTGTTTTTAAAAAAGATTTTGAAAGATTTTGTTTTTAAAATCTTTTAAGACCTGAATCAGAAACATCTCCCTTGGGAAAACTTCCTCTCACTCACCCAAGTGAAGGAAGAACATTTTGTCTGTCTGTGTCCCCTGTCATTGGAGTGTAGTCTCACTGCTCACAGCTGTCATCCTGCGTTATCACTGTATTGCTTTTGTGTGTCTTTGTTCAACTGCGACCCACTTAAGAGAGACCCAAATTGTTTTGTGTCTTGGGTTGTCAGCATCTCGCTTTTTAAATGCAAGCTTTCTGGGGTCGGTCAAGCCTGGGTTTCACTCCTGCATCCAGTACTTGGTAGCTGTCCGGCCTCCAGGGTAAACTCACTAGAACCTATTTTCTTCACCCCAAAACAGAAATGGCACCATTACGTGTCCTGGCCAGATGGTGGGAGGATTCATTTATTCACAGGAAGGACACAATATTGCAGGCAGCTAATTTAGGTGGGAATACTCTAGGTAGTCTCAAGAGCCTTGGTGCAGAAGATGAAACACATTCAGCTGTGGCTGGAGGTGCGTCTGTCCAAGGCCTGGCCTCAGGATAAAGATGGATTAATCAGGGCTGTACAACTTCCCCAGCAGATAAGTAATAAAAGGAAGATTATACTATAATTGGTATCATGTGGTCTAATAAAGCCTAGCTAGAATCAAGATCCCCTGATCCATTCCTTCCTAAAAAAGACTTTGTTCTTTCCATGAGCACTGGCTTTGTGACCTGCTTCCCCACTGGGTCAGCATTACCTAAGCAGCTATCCTTGTAATCTGACGGATCCTAGTTCTGACCCATATCATGCTGTACCAGCCTCTGATTTTGGTCTTTCTTGTCTCTCAGAAGCTCTCTCTCTCAATATTTTTTCCTGCTCTTAATCTCCACTGTTCCTTAGAATTCGTTCTTTGATTTTGGAGAACACAAACTTGGTGTACCTGACATCTAGGAGTTCAGGAGTTCTAGTATTCTCCTCTATCGACAGGTCCTAGTCCCCAAACAGTTGTCCTTGTAGTTATTGCTCTTGTTATTTAATCACTTATGCTACCAGAAAAGAGGAGAGTGAATAAGAAATAGACAAGGCTTTTTCCAAGTGGAATTTCTAGAGTATGAGAGATTACACAGATGATTACATTGTTTCTTTTACAATGTGGTACATGTTCTGCGGAGCGGTCAGGAAAGGCCAGCTCTGTGAGGTAAATAATTCCCTCCCCCAAAGATTCCCGTGTCCTCACCCTTGGGACCCGTGAGTGTGGCTTGTCATGTGGCTTAACGGCAAAGGACTCAGGAGACGGCCAGTGATCCATCCCAGTTACCCAGGTGGGCTTGCTGCAGTTACAAGGGCCCCCCAAGAGAGAGGGTGGAGGACCCCTCACCTAGAAGACAGAGAAGGAAGCTGAGACCCCTGAGAAGAAGCTGTGCGGCTGGCCTGGCAGCTGGAGGAAGGAGCAACCAAGCAGTGAATGCACAAGTGCTGGGCAGGGCCTTGAGCCACTGTGTTTATGGAAAGTTATTACAGCGGCAACTTGGACTTAACTTACACTCTCTGAAACAAAACCTGTTATACAGTGTTCGGGATGGACTAAGTTTTAAAAAATCTTTTCTTGGTACAATTTAGGTATACATAATGATTGCATTCGTTGCAGGGAACTGGTACCTATACACGATGTATCGTGATTCCTTTCTTATTCTCCTCCCTTCCCTTCAGCCTCTCTTGACCTCCTTATTTACAAAAGGCCCATTTCCATTTTTCTCAACTTCCTTTTTCCTTCCCTCTTCCTCCTCTCTAATTTTCCCTTCCTTTTGAACAATGTTTTGTCGGAGCCTGTCGGACAAAACAACAGGGTACAAGAGCGAGGGGTGTGGATGAAGAAGAAACAGAAGACAGAATAATGGGATCGGAAGGACCCCGCAGTCAGTCCTGAGCAGGTGCCGTGTTTATTTTTTTAAGTGTTTTTTTTTTTTTGCTTTTTGGAGACAGGGTCTCGCTTTGTAGTTCAGGCTGGCCCTGAGCTCACTATGGTGCCCAGGCAAGCTGCCGCGAACCCAGCAATCCTCCTGTCTCTACCTCCCGAGTGCTGGGATTACAGGCGTGAGACACCACGTCCGGCATTGTGGTATGCGGTGTTGGTTGTTGGTGGGCGTGAGTCTCCACGCCCAGCATTATATGTGGTTACCGGGGATCGAACTCAGGTCCTTGCGCTCACGAGGCACGAGGCAGGCGCCGGAACCACTGAGCTAACCCTCCGGCCCTTAAGTGTTTTCTTATAGTATTTTTAGCTAGGGTGTCCACATGCAAAGCTTACAATCAACATGATAATTAGCAGTAAACATTTACAATTAGCATGATCTCATTTCACAGGAACTCAAAGTACAAAGATAACCTTATCTGCCAGGTAGTATCTAAGAATTTTTGGATTTTTTTTTTTCTGTTTAAACTCTTTTGGGGGCATTTAGCAGGTTTTTAATGTTATGTTAAAGACTAGCCATGACTCTCAAGGCACAAGTCTTTGTTTTTCTTTGAATACTGCCTTATTTTTTACTTTTTTTTTTTGTGACAGGGTCGCACTTTGTAGTTCAGGCTGGCCCTGAGCTCACTATGTAGCCCAGGCAAGCCTCGAACTCAGCAATCCTGCCTCTGCCTCCCGAGTGCTGGGATGACAGGCGTGAGCCACCATGCCTGGCACTGTGGTATGTGGTATTGATGGCTGGTGGGCATGAGTCTCCACGCCCAGCATTGTATGTGGTTACCTGGGATCGAACTCAGGACCTTGCGCTTGTGAGGCAGGCGCCAGAATCACAGAGCTAAATCTCTGGCCCAGGACAACAAATTCTTAACTGAAGGAACAACGGAGAGCAATCATGGGGCAGAGGCCATTTGCCTCTTGTTGCCACTGATCCGGCATTCCAAGGCAGCAACTCAGATCCTGCATCGTAGGACGAGGTTGCAGTTTTCTCAGGAGCTGGGCAGCCCCGTTTACAGTGCAGACCTCCTGACTGCTGGTTAGGACAGCACCCAGTGCAGTTCTCCAGGCCTCACAGTGAAGATTCCCAAGTCGCTCCCTATAATGTTTTCTTATTTTACATTGTCTATTATATACTGTGGTCCCTATGGACGCTTTCTGTTTCTTACACAGAGAGACAATGTGACACAGTGTGTAACAGCTAAATCTTGGAAGCAACAGAAATGCACTTCAACCAATAAACAGATAGAAAAATGTAGTTTTTCTATACATGGACTATTACTCATCCACAAAGGATAAACTTGAGACATTTATAGTTAAATGGATGCACCTTGAAGCTATACTCTTAAATAAATCAGACACATGTGGAAATATCATATTTGTCTCTTTGATATAATAAATGTGGTTTTGATGAGACCAAGCAGCCCAAATCTCAGTGGCTTAACCAAAGGTCTCTCCTTCCCCACCCCACCTCCATGGATGCCACCTGCCCACCCAAGTCAGAGGTGAAGTCTGCTCCCCACACCCCCTAGAGAGGCACCAGCTGTTGATATCACCATATCAACTCTTGGCTCATGGTTCCGTGGCAAGGGTGGCAACAGCACGGAGACACACAGCTGCCTGCATGCGCCTGGAGTTTCACCTCCACAGTAGATAGAACTTGTCATAAACTCTAGTCAAACTGTGAGAGAAGCTGGGAATTGTTAGGAGAGCAAACAGAGCACTCGGTGAGTCCTAACCAGCTTTGGTCACCATACTAAGAGGGGGGCTGAGGAAACCTTCTACTCCCCGATCTGGAAGATAAAAGGAATTAGCCAAGCGAAGAGATTGGGAAACCAGAAACAGGCTAATGGGAAGGAGGGTGAAGGAAGATCAAACTATGTTCAATTTTGGCATCATTTTTTTTTTCCTATGGCAAGATCTACATGACCATTTACAGTAAATTTAAAGTCTATTGGCCAAATAAGACAAACAATAAGGCATGAAAACTGTACTTTCCCATATTATATTTCTTTTGGATAAAACCTGACCTAGTCATTTGGTATAAAGTTCATTTAATTATATTTCCCCCATTTATGTGAAAGAAGTGTTGTGGGGTTTCTATATTTGGTTTCTCCCTTTAAGATTTTTTTCGAATCTTGGGTCAGGCTGGACAGTGAAACAAAGAGCTTGTAGATTTCACTGTGATCCTCAGAGCTCCAGACTAATACGCACTGTAGTAACTTAAACACACATCTTTATGCACCCATGCACAGGTAATCAAATCTACACCAAATGACAACTTGAGAAATCAGAATGTAATAGAGCAGAAGTGAGCTGCAACTCAGGCTTCACACATCCCTGTGCCAGGTATTTATTTCATACATACATTATTACTTAATTATGATTTATATTTGCCCATGGCTTTATAATTCACAAACACCCCCTAGATTATCTCATTCAATCCTCATGACCATCCAAGAGGGCAGATGATGTGTTACTGATTCTCTTGGACAAATGAGGAAACAACCTCAATAATGTTAACGATACACAGCTAGGCTGGGAGCCCATTCACAATTCTAGCCATGCTCTTCTGTAATGAATTTCCTTTCCTGTTCTCATGCATCCCTCCACCGTGAAATGCGCGACTACCACCTCTGTGACACTCCTGGCTACGAGTTCTAGCATGCAGTCATTCACCACGTTGAGGAAGTATAAACACTCTATGACAGCAGCTGGTTTTGAGTGCCAGCTATGGGCTGGGTGATCTGCTAGGAGCTATACATCTAAACTTCATTTATCCAACTTCTACTACTGTTTTCATTTTGCAAGGGAAGCAATCAGAGCACAGAGATGCGGGGGGTTTTTCCAACTGTTCCTGGTTCAGATGGTATTTACACCTACCTGGTCCAGCCCAGTATTTTTAACTGTTCTTTTTTATCTTGCGGTGCTGGGGATGGAGCCCAGACCCTTGGACTCACTAGGCAAGTGCTCTAGCACTGGACCACATCCTCAGTCTTGTCCCGCTTAAGAGAAACATTTGATATAATTAGGATGTCCTGGACCTTATCTGCCTCTGTCTCACTCTCTTCCTCCTTTAGATTTCAGTTTAAAATCCTCTATGAACTTCTCTACTCCACCGCTCTTTCCCATATGGAACACATTCCCCCTTTCCATGGTCTGTAACATATTCCATCAGTCTATTTACCATGTTTTATTATGAATATCTGCTTTTCTGTTTCCCGTAGGGTGACTCCTCCAAGGTACAACGTCATTGTCATCATCCCTGAGAGCAGCACGAATTTACACTTACTGAGCACAGCCACACCTCAGACCCGAGCCTCTGGCTTTAAATTTTCCTTAGTATGTGTCTCCACCAGGCAGTGATTTCATTCTGCGTTCTTTGGGCCTGAGTCCTGGCAGCTCCAGGACAAGCAGGTAGGGCCTTCACTGGGAGACTCAGAGATGTCAACCAACTTGGGTCCTACAGCCAGAGTTCAAACATTGGGATTCAAACCCAGAAGTAGAACTGTCCTTGCTTGTGTGGTGCTGAGGGTCAAACCCATGTCCTCACCCAGCACTCTACCGTGGAGCTGCACCCCAAGGCCTGGAGCTAAAGTTTAAAGGACACAGGTGAAGCGTTCTTCTCTCTGAGAAGCCTGGGCTGTCCAAGGGACAGAGGCAGCTAGAAAACAAGAAGCATCTCAGCACACCAACATCATGAAACTCAAGTCTCTGCTGGGTAATCAAAAGTTATGTTGGCCCTATAAGAACCCAGGGAAAAGGCAGAGCTGAAGTGTTCACTGTCCTTCAAGTCTCTATCCCAGAAAAGATGTTTCTCACAGCATGGGGTCCTCATGGACTGCAATAAACCTCCCATGACAAAGCCAGAGCCTGCCAACAACTCCCAGCTAACAATGAGGTCCAAGTTAAGGCTGGGACTCTGAGAACTTCCCAATTCAGTCCTTCAATATCAGTGAGTAAAGATATTATCCTTATCCTGCGGGGTGCAGGTCGCCCTTCTTTTTGTCACCTGAAGAGATACAGAAGTTGACTCGTAGCTTCCTTCACAAGACCCTACTTAGGAGAGAAAATTCTACTCCAAGAATGCATTAGGAACATGTGTCATCAAACTGTGTGTTCCATAACAACACAGCAAAGCAGTCTGGAGCCGGGGCTGCAAAGCCTCAGGACGGACCCACCCTCTGCCTTTCCAACTGCCAGCGCCAGGTGGACATGGGGCAGGTCCACGCAGAAGACGCTGTAGCACAGGTCAGGAAGAGAGCCAGAGTCCTTGAGTTCACCATTGGGCTCCACCCACTAGACACCCCTTAACCCCTAGAGCCTCAGTTTGCCCATGGGAAGAGTCGGGATAGAACATTGGGCTTTAGCTTACAAACTGGCTCAAAGATACACACAAAATGCCTTTTTTTTTTGGTCTCATTCTCCTACCCAGAGAAGTAGCAAATGCTTTTTTTTTTTTTAATTTCAAAAAACAGTCTTGCCTGGCAGTTAAGTGTCTACGATACTTTGAGGGACATCTTTAGACTTTCATCTGAGGCAGGCGAGTGGATTAGTGTCTTCCACTGCTTGCTGTGAAGCTGACATTCAAAGATTTTTATAGCCAACCCCAAAGGAGGATCTCTGGCTTGTAGAGAAGTTAAGAAGATTAGTGATGGTTATTGTGTTTCTCAGTAAACACAATTTTACTCCAAATGGAGTTGAAAACAAAAGCTCACGACTTAATATTTCCATACTTGCCTTATATTTTTCTGGATAATGAATTCCAAAAGTACTATAATAACCAATACTGAGCATCTTAGAAGATAGAGTCAAACATCAGGTTCAGAGTTCAGATCCTTGCTCCCTGGCTCCCAAGCTAGGAGACCTTGGACAAAATCACAAAGCTACCTTTTGTTTCTTCTGTAAAATATCGATATCTGTCTCAGAGTATTTGTAAGGTTTGAATGAAATCATGGGTCTCATTGGACTTGATGCAGAACAGGAACCACACAAATATCACTTGTCTTCCTTCCTGGGACAATAGGCAGGGAAATAGTCACTTTGCGAAATTAGGAGCTCACCACTGGATCACAAAACCACTGGTTATTCCTTTACATGTGAGAATCATACTCCCATGCTTTGGGGTTTCTTCTGTACGACATGGAGATCAGAACAAGGCAGGAGAATACATCCAGGTTGAGTATCCTTTAATCAAAATGCTCAGGACCCATAATTCCAGGTTTCCAATTTCCTTGGAGTTTTGAATATTTGAATATGCTTGGGGTTGGGACCCAGGTCTAAAAACAAATTCCTCGTGTTTCATATACATCTAAAGGGGATTTTATCAATACCTTAAATAATGTACATGAAACAAAGTTGCAAGATGTGAAATTTCCCACTTGAGTTGTCACACCAGCCCTCAAAAAGTGTCAGGTTTTAGACCGTCGCAGATTCTTGTTTCCCTAACTATTTCCCTGCCTATTGTCCCAGGAAGGAAGACAAGTGATATTTGTGTGGTTCCTGTTCTGCATCAAGTCCAACGAGACCCATGATTTCATTCAAACCTTACAAATACTCTGAGACAGATATCGACATTTTACAGAAGAAACAAAAGGTATCTTTGTGATTTTGTCCAAGGTCTCCTAGCTTGGGAGCCAGGGAGCAAGGATCTGCACCTGATGTTTGACTAACCTCTAAGACCTCAGTATTGACTATCATAGTACTTTTGGAATGCGTTATCCAGAAAAATATAAGCAAGCGTGGAAATATTAAGTAGTGAGCTTTTGTTTTCAACTCCATTTGGAGTAAGATTGTGTTTACTGAGAAACACAATAACCATCACTAATCTTCTTAACCTCTCCACAAGCCAGAGATCCTCCTTTGGGGTTAGGTATAAACCCTTTGGGCGTCAGCCTCACAGCAGATACTTAATTTCGGAATGAGGGATGCTCGACTTACAGCAAACTTCCTGAAGCATCTACCACTCAGCTCAAATGTGACTAGCATGTGAGACCCAGATTGTGGGGATATTTCTGATGCTAGGGGCTGTATATTTTATTTAAATGCTTGTTAATTAGTGAGTAAACAGAATCTTACAGAGGAGAAATCATTTGCCCCTAACAGCACTCGGGCATGAGTGACAGGGTCCAAATTAGAGGCTCTGAGGCTCCACCCTAGTGCTTTGTCCTCATCCACAACCTGGGGAAGAGCTTTTCCATGGCATTCAAAACAGCACTGTTGGGGGCCGGAGATTTAGCTCAGTGGTTCCGGCACCTGCCTCGCAAGCGCAAGGTCCTGAGTTCGATCCCGGTAACCACATAGAATGCTGGGCATGGTGACTCACGCCCACCAGCAATCAGTACCACACACCACAGTGCTGGGCGTGGTGGCTCACGCCTGTAATCCCAGCACTCGGGAGGCAGAGACAGGAGGATTGCTGAGTTCGAGGTTTGCCTGGGCTACATAGTGAGCTCACGGCCAGCCTGAACTATAAAGCGAGACTCTGTCTCAAAACAAACAAACAAAGAGAAAATAGCACTGTTGGGAAAGCCAAGGCGCTGTCAACTCTTGGATAAAACCTGCAAAAGGTATGGTAGGTGGCTGCCTGTTTAAAAGCTCAGTGTTGCCCTGTTTTGGTGTCTAAGCCCTCAGGTTCTTGAAAATTTTACCTGAGTTTTTTTGCATTTATTTATTTTTCTTCAGGTCACATGCTGATCTTCAAGATAAAGCTACCAGCTGGCTAGTGAGAGGTGGGTTGGAGGGCTTGGAAAATGGCTTGAATTCTAATGTCAGCTGTGCCACAAACTGTTGGTTGGGGAGTTTTGATTATATCAATACCAATGAATGTTAGTGTAGGATTTTATTTTTTCTATATCACATTCAAAAATACTATTTGATGTAATCAGTATAGACAAAAATTGAAGAACCAGTATTATTAGACATATAGAGATAAGAAAAACTGAGAGGTTAAATGACTTGTTAAAGGACACATAGCTAGTGGATGACTCAAATTATGGTCTCCTGAATTTCAGAAAACATCTAAGAAACTGTGTAACATAGCATTCATATCCTGGTAAAAAGAGGCCAAAACGATGTTTAAGAAGCTGAATATGGGAGTGCAGGCCCAAAATCCCAGGGAATCCTGGGATGGAGAGGCAAGAGGAACATAAGTTTCAGCCCAAGTTGGGCAATTTACTAACTTACTGAGACTTTGTCTCAAATTTCCTTTTTCTTTTTTCTTTTTGTTTTGCTTTTTGGAGACAGGGTCTCACTTTGTAGTTCAGGCTGGCCCTGAGCTCACTATGGTGCCCAGGCAAGCCACCGCAAATTCAGCAATCCTCCTGTCTCTGCCTCCCGAGTGTTGGGATGACAGGCGTGAGCCACCACGCCCAGCATTGTGGTATGCAGTGTTGATTGTTGGTGGGCGTGTCTCCACGCCCAGCATTATATGTGGTTACCAGGGATCGAACTCAGGTCCTTGCGCTTGTACTGGAACCACTGAGCTAACCCTCCGGCCCTAAAATTTCTTTTTAAAGCCCAGGGTTGATGACACTGGGTTCAATCCCCAGTTAAAAAAAAAGAGACTCAAACTCAACATGCTTGAGTTTGTGCCCTGATTCTGCATTTTGTAAAGTGTGGAAGATAGTAAGAGTAGAAATAATGGTGAAGAGTAAGAAATAAAACTTGAGCTCTTTCCAGGATTCTGTTACAAATAGCTCAGTTCTTATTTCTGAAGCATGTGGTTTGTAACCTGCCTGTCATATGTTGAACAACACAAGGCATTACTCTGATTCATCTTTGGGACTCATCCATTCAAGGGTGTGTTAGTTTCAGTTTTATAGGTGTGAGGAACAGACCCAAGAAGTCAGCGAGGGGCAGAAGCACACAGCATGATCCCGAAGTCACTTCGGTGGGGAAGGAACTGAGCTGAATATTTGCATATTTAATTAATCTGTGTATTATTTACATTACTTTCTTAATTAATTATTCATAAGGCCTGCCTATTGTTTGCTGGGGCACCACTGATGTCCCTTCCACACCTATCTTGCAGCTCCAGAGGCCAGAAGTCTGGATCAAAGTGCGGGCAGTGTGGGTTTCTCCTGAGAGGCTATGAGGAAAGGGTCAGCTCCAGGCCTCAGCCCTGGCTAGGAAACACCAGCCCCGTGCTCGCCCCATGTTCTCCCTGCATGTTCCCTTGGCCTAGCTCCATGCTCAGCTTACCCTGTTCATGAGAGAATCAGTCATGTTGGATTAAGCCTCATTCTAATGACGTCACTTGAAAGACTCTACAAGTAAGGTGCGGTATCTCCAAATAAGGCCACATTCTGAGACACTGGGGGCGGGTTAGGGTTTCACCATGTGAGGGTTAGGGTTTCACCATGTGAATTTGGAGAACAGGAATAGGTACAATTCAAACCCAAACCACCCACCTTCATCACTAACTTCCTGCCCTTTAGCTTGGTGGAGATCACTGACTGCCCTATGAGAGTGTGAAAGTGTTCTAAGCTCTCTGTGGTAAGGTATTTGAGGCTCTGGTGAAGGAGGAGGAATGGATTTTATTTTCCTCTCTTTTGCAAACAAGGCAAAGAGAAACTCTGTAACCCAAAGCCAAACAGCTAGGATTTGGAAACACAAACAGGTCAGGGTGCTTCAGGAACAGACATAATCCTGTTCTACGGGGTCTCTCAGTCCAGACTGCGTGTGTGTTCACAGGGCCTGCGGCCTGGAGAGGTGGGGAAAGACCATCATGGCCAAGGGAAGGCTTCAAAGAAAGGTAGGCAGACCAGCTTGGAAACCGTGGGACAGGGTAGAACCTAGGGCCTGGGGCTCAGAGACCGGGGTGCAGGGTGTGGGCAGCCTGGGTGGCCAGGTTCAGAGCATGGGCAAAGCGGAAAGGAATCAGCAGATCTGCCTGTTAGGACCATTTCTGTAGAAGGGGGTTCGGAGGGGGTCAGCCTGGATTCACTGGGACTGCCGGTGCATCAGGGTCAGTGTAGGGAGAGGCTGGTTAGCATGATGTCAGCCCACAGAACAGGTCTAGGCCGGGAGATAAGCTCAGCCCCTCAGCGCAGACACATGGGCCATGGCCGCCCGCGTGAGGCTTTTGTCTATTGGGGCTCTCCTGGACCACACAGAAACCTTGCTCCTCTGCCTTGTGAACTGCTCCTTAAATATCTGATTTCTCAAGAAAGGACTCTCTAAAATTGTTCTAAGTCTTGCTAACTGGATTCACACAGACATCAGACCTCGGTTCTGTCCCCCGTAAGCTGTGGGAATGTCCTACAGCCCCAGGACATCAGCACAAGACATCAACTCAGGTTATCTCATGGTCACGCTTATTTTGGAGGTGACGTTCCTCGGTAACTCCGGTTCTCAGGGTAAAGTACGTACGGCTGCGAAGCCTCAACCTCTGGCCCCTTCGTTTCTCAGGATCAGCCCGTGGCATGTTGGAAATAGCACCAGCCAAAAATTCATTTTTTCTCCCCAGCAGCCTGCCAAACCCTCGGCACAGCAACACGGTGCCCTGCAGAGTACAGCTGTTTACCCTGTGACCAGCCGGCTGCTGGATGGTGGCTCACTGAGGTCTGCGCCACACAGAACTGGCACAGAGCACTCTTCGGAAAAGGAGCTGAATTGTAAGTACAGTCAGTGTTTACAGAGTGCATCCTGCTTTTCTCCCACCACGAGATCTAGCATCTGACCACTTCCAGCCACTGTTCCTGCTGGGGCAGGTACGAACCTGTGTCCCTTCATCTGGGTTTCTGCGCCCCCCTCCTCCTGGTCAGCCAGCTTCTCCCCTCACCATCCCTCTCATCTAGGTTCAAAGCCAGAGCCACACGCCTCAGATCAAGTAGAAGTTAGACTGTACCACTGAGCCGCTCAGAATACTCCATGGTTTTCCACTCTCACCCAGAGGAAGATTCGGCTTCTACAGCGGGATCTAGACCCTGCACAATCGGACCATTCTACCTCTGACCATTTTCTCCCTCTCTTCCTCTGTACCTACATTCTGGGCATGTTGCTCTTCCTTGATTAGACAGACAAGTTTCTGCCTCGGGGCCTTTGCACAAGCTATTTCCTTCTGCTCCAATGCCATCTGCAGTGACGCCTTCCTTGAGACTGTCTTACTGAAGTGGTACCCTCTATCTGCCGGCCCAGCACCTCAAACCCTCCCCTGCTTTTGTATAACCACAGTGCTCGTACTGGCATCAAGCCCATATATTCTGTTTCTTTTCTCCCCCTGGAATATACTTTATAAAAACAAATGGCTTGGACTGGTTTTTAAACAAATGGTTTAGGCTTGCAGCACCTCGAATGAGACCTTCCACACAGAGAAGGTGTTTAAAAGAGTGAGTTTTTGGGCCAGAGGGTTAGCTCAGTGGTTCCGGGGCCTGCCTTGCATAGCGCAAGGTCCTGAGTTCGATCCCCGGTAACCACATACAATGCTGGGCATGGTGACTCACGCCCACCAACAATCAATACCACATACCACAGTGCCGGGCGTGGTGGCTCAAACTGGTAATCCCAGCACTAGGGAGGCAGAGACAGGAGGATTGTTGAGTTCGAGGCTTGCCTGGACTACATAGTGAGCTCAGGGCCAGCCTGAACTACAAAGTGAGACCCTGTCTCAAAAAAAAAAAAAGAAAAAAAAAAAGAGCGAGTTTTCTAAAAATAAAATTCTGCTTTAAAAATGAGAAACCAGTTATTTCCCTTTCGACCATTTTTACCCCTCTCTGAACAGTGAAAATTGTGCAATAATTTGTTCATTCCACACAAATGTTACTGACAAACTCGGCCCCTCGTACATTCTCCTCCAAGTGGCCTAACATTCGCCGTCCGCCCTCGCTGGCGCTTCCTGCCCGGTACTTGGTGCTCAGTAGCCGTGACTGACCGGACAGGCCCGAGGCGCTGCTTCCCGGCTGCGTGTTGTGGGGCGAGCGGAGCCACCCTGACCCTGTCCCGGTCCCTGGAAGAGGAGGACAAAAGGCACCGACCGGCCCTGCTGCAGGTCCGCTCAGGGAGCAGCCCGCGGACCAGATCCCGGGCTGTCACGAAAGCAGAACAGAGCCGCTTTCTTTTCCGGTACCCGGATCTCATCTGTTTAGCCTGGCACTGCCCCCCGAAGGAGGAACTTGTGAGGAGCGCGGTGTGGGCGGCTGTGGCGGCGAGGACCCACGGACAGGGGCCGGACCCGAGCCCCGGCTCGCCCTTCCCCCGGTGCCCAGCTAGCTGGACTCTGGACCGCCGGCGGCTCGCCCTTCCCCCGGTGCCCAGCTAGCTGGACTCTGGACCGCCGGCGAGACGCTGCCCGGGGACTCAGGGGAGCTTTTCCCGGCCAGCAACAGCTGCAATGAGTCCTCCTTCCCGATTTGATTACTTTTTTTCGGTACCGGGGATCGAACCCTGCCCCTTGTGCATCCAAGGTTGGCGCTGTACCACTTGAGCTAAATCCCCAGCCCCCCTCTCTGTCGTGATTTTAAACCAGACGTGGGCAGAATGCCACACGGTTCACAGGAGAAAGTGATTTGATTCCAAACGTATAATAAAAGAGGTACGGGGGCAAAACACGCGCGCACCCCAAAGAAACTGCCTCAGGAGCGCGTTAGGGGAGCGCGGAGGAGCGAGGGGAGACGAGGTCCGCCCCACGCAGCGACCCGCAGCTCGGGAACAGCGCAGCGCCGGCGAAGGGGGCTCCTCCCCGGCTGCTGCTCCCCGCAGCCCCCGCCGGCCCGCGCAGGGCTCCTCCTGGACCCTCCTCCTCCGCGCGGGAACCCAGGGCCCGGGACGGACGCACTCGCCGGCCCGCAGCGAGCGGGGAGCGGAGCCGGGGCTGAGGTCCCAGGCCGGGGATCGAGAGCGCGGGCGGCCGCCTCCGACCGGCCTGGTCTGGGAGGGCGCCGGGCGGCTCGGGGCAGCCGGGCCTCGGTCCTGGGGCTCCGGGCCCCCGCGCCCTCCCGCCTGCCCGGAGAGGCCGGTCCCCGAGCTGCGCCGTGCGGAGGGGGGCGCCGGGCAGCCTCGACCGGCCTCTGCGTGGGGAGACCCAGCCCGGGCCGGAAGGACCGGGAAGGACCGGGAAGCCACGGCCCGAGCGGCGCGCGTTACCTCGTCCATCGCCCTCCTGCGACACGCAGCCTGGGAGCAGCCCGCCTCCCGGAGCTGGATCCGCCTCGGCCGCCCGGAGCGCCCCGAGCCGGGCCCTGCACCCGCTCCGCCGGCGCCGCCGCTCCGCCCTCGCCCTGGCCGGACGGTCCGCACGCAGGGACCGGCGCCCCCGCTCCCCTGGCTGGGCGTGACGGTCACTCCCTCCCCGGAGACTTCACGCGGTGCCCGCGTCCCCGGAGTTGCCCAGACGGGGCCCTGTGGGCGCCGGGCGCTCAGTTTCACAAGACTTCCTCCTCGCCAGGGAAACCCGAGCCGAAGGGCACCGACGCGCGGCCAAGCTCCGGGGTGTGGACGACGCGGGAGCAGGAGCTGGAGCCGCAGCACCTGACGGAGGGCGGGTTTATTTTCCAGGTCTGGGGCCTAATCGCGCTCGACTCTCCCGACAGCCCTGGAAAGTGCTTGCATCCCGTCCTGTCTGTGGTAACCCCAGAGGAACCTGAGGTTCAGCGAGACGGTGTAACTAGCGCCTCTGTAACAGTCACATGGGCGGGTAGGCGACTCAACATTCGAACCGCAGCCAGGACGATTTTTCTTGCTCTGTTGGGGCCAAATTCTTTAATAAAAAGCCTGTGCTGTGGGGGAGGAGATGGAGGCAGAGAGGAAGCCCACTTCGGGCCCTGCTTCCTCTACTGGGCCGCTCCCAGCGATCCAAACTGCCTAGAACGCATCAGAAATACAGGCCTGAAAGACCCGGTGAGACGCTGTGAGTGGGACCTCTGTGAGTCCCTTTAGCCCTCTGCTTGCTCCCGTCTCTGTTGCTTTGTAAATCACAGCAGGAAGCTCCCAGGACCCAGCTCTGGGGTCACTGGGCTGATCCTCTCCCCTGCGTCTAACGCAAGCGCGCCCCCTGCTGGCCGCAGTCAAGGCTACTGTGAAGGGAGCGCCTCCAGGCTCCCACCCCCTGCCTGGGTTTCTTAAATGTGGGAACTGTTTTCTCACCAGCTGTTATCTCAAGAGTAAGTCAGCAAACCCTCTCAGGTGCATGTACTTCATCCTTCAGGCTAAGTAAGAGGGCCACCAGGGTTGGCGTGAGGACGAATGGCCGTGTGGGCACCAGGTAGGGTGCCCAGTGTGTGAATTTTCTCTTCCTTTGCCCGCGGGGAGAGCTTGAGTCACTGGAACCACTCTTGGATGTATCCCTGAAGCGGAGTTGCTTTATTTCCCTACTCGGATCCCCCTGTGATCTGGATCCCCAGCCTAGGGGCAGCAGGTCCCAGCTGGGTGGAAAGGGAACTGACATGCAATTCCACGGAGGAGGAGGAGGAGGGGGGAGGAGAGGGGAAGGGGGGAGGAGGAAGAGGAGGAGGAGGTGGTGGTAGACAAGATGGCTCCCAAGTGCAGGCGTGATAGGGAGAGTTCTGGGTGTGAAATTTGGAGTTCGACCTGAAGTCAACCGGATTAATATTTTAATTCCATTTAAGAAGAATGAGGTCCTGTTATGTCCAAGGTCATCTGGGAGTCTCCAGGCTGGGGTGACCCAAAGAACTCCACTTAATGTGGGCAAAGAAATGGCTGGTCAAGCATTTCTGACTGCTGCCTGCCACAGCAGTGCCCACACCCCGCAGATGGTACCTTGTTTAGTCCTTCTTAAGCACCCCCCTTTTATCATTAGAGGATGGAGGCACATAAAAGTTAAGTCGCCTGTAGCGTTCCGGGGAACACAGCAAACAGAAGAGCAGGAATCTCACCCCAGGCAGCCTGGCTCTGGAACTCACATTCATAGCTGCTCTGTCTGAGTCCTCAAGAAATACCAGATAATAAACGTACAGTATTCGGGAGCTTAAAGGGTTCTTTGAAGTAAGTTTTTCCAAATTCAGTCTTAAAAGTAGGCTATGAGGAAGTAGAGCAGATACTTAGGGTTCATCTGGGCATGGAATCTTCTGGATTTAGCCCCTTGCTTTGGCTTGCTTTTCCTGGTAGAGACAATACTATCCCTGTCCCCTCCCTGCCAAAAAACAACAAAAAACAAAAAAACTCCCATCTATTCTTTGGGAGACTGAGAAGAGATTAGTATTTCTGGTGCGTGCACACACACACACATGCACACACTGTGTTTTCAAACCTTAGGTCCCCTCTCAGATAATGGCTTAAAGTCCTTCAGTGTTCCCTGTCCTGGCCCAGTCTTTCCCTTCTTGGCAAATGCATTCCATACATTTTGCATGGTAAGGAGTGGTTTGTAACGGAGTCTCTTGATGTGAAAAAGGCACGTTGCAGACATCTGAAAGTGGGAACTCTCCCATCTTGCTGGGTAAACCCTGAGCGTTCCATGTCATAGGCTGACAGAGCCAGTGTGTGCAGATTGATTGTCAGAGGGAGGATGCTGCTGCCAGCGTAACCTATTATTAATATTAAAATTATTATTGGTTGCATTAATCATGTCTGAGTGTTTCCAGCATAACGTGTAATTTATTTATGTATAATTTATATCCTGACTACTTTCAAAAAGAGAGAAGGCAAGAGAAAAGGAAGCTGGATTTATGGAGAGTCTAGAGTATAACAAGCTGCGCAATTAGCATATATTTTTCCTTTATTCCTCATGTTATGAGACAAGCGATGTTGTCCACAGCTGGCAATTAGGAATGTGAGGCTCAGGAAGGCCAAGGCATATGCCCTGGCTGTGTGCCTTGCGTGCGTCCAGTTCTCCACTGGACTCCACACTGCTGGGGTCCTTCCCTCTTCCTTCCTTCTGTGCTGGCCTCTGAAAGGCTTGGGAAGTGGTCAGTCACGGGCTAAGTGAAGCAGGATAGCTAAAAACAGGAATAACAGCCAGACAGGGGGAAAGGCAGAGGAGCGATTAGACAGGGACAGATCATCAATACAGAAATATGGGGTAAATCACACCAAGATCTAAAATTATGGAAAGATAAAATATTTAAGAATATGGCTAACAGTGTCTTGGAGGTAGGTCTGTGGGCTCCAGAAAGGTCTTCCATTTTTTGTACCAGTTTGGGATAACTGTGTCCTCCAGCTGGCTTCTCTTTTGCCTTAAAGAAAGCCCACGCTTCAGTTTTGTACTTATAGAAGTAAACATCTTAACATTATATAATAATTTAGCAACAGTGTTTTCGAAGATGTCAAGCAAACCTGACCAAGGCAAGGTGATTCCTTTTTATTAGTCTTTTGATAATCTCAGTGCTTGCTTTGTAGCAGATGTCTGCCCTGAGCCAGGGACATAGCAACCCTTTAGGTTCTTGTAGAAACCGCCTTCCTCCACTAACGCCTGTTAATTATGTATGCGTCACTCTGATGAATTATTAAGATGTTTTCTGATATGCTTGTCTTGTTGAGATCAAAGGACGATCATTCCCCTGTGGCAAGGAGATGGGACTTGCCTGGAAGTAGAAAATCATTACCAATATCAATCACTCCCATGTTCCATCACCCAGAAAAATGAGTCGTTAGCCAGAAAGCTCGAGCAGGGAATCCCCTTCTCTCTTTGGGCCTTGTTTATTTGGATCTGGACTTCAAAGCAAAGTTATTCCTCATGACTGCGATGCTTAAAGGCTCAGAATACTGAGAGGCAAGGAGGGTAGGTCTTTACATGAAATCCACAGGTCAGTTGGAGAATTAGTCCTTTGTGTAGCTATAACAAGATATCTTAGGTCTGGTAATTTATGAACGTTTATTGCTCACAGTTATGGCGGTTGGGAAATCTAAGATCAAGACACCAGCAAGTGCCTGGAGAGGACTCAGTCCCTGAGTCCAAGATGGCTCACTACACACTGCCATTCCCTCCTTAAAACTCTCCTTATTGCTGTTGCCCTGGGGATTAAGTTTCAACATGGATTAGTCACGGATATAAAGATTAAACTATAGTAACTGATATGTGACTTGTAAATGTCAACTTAGGTAGCTGGTTTTGTATGTATTGGAAAACTCTAACCAAACCTACATAGCAGAATTAGTTTTCCCAGTGGGAAGAGAAGAGATATGTTTCCTCTCCACAGGCACCATAGATAGTTCCCTTTCTCTCTGGGTGCCCTCCACCCCAGAAAGCTGTGTTTGTGTTCTGTGGGTCTAAGACATAGGAGCATCTGTGTAGTCACCAGTTGGCCGTGCTGGGGGACGAGGAGGCCAGATGACCTCTAAACTGTAGCTGTAGGACAAGGACCCACACTAAACACAAAAACTCCATTTAGAACACTGTAAATTAGCAAGTTGTAGCATTTGCTGGTCCTGTCTCAGCGCCACGGTCCTGTTGGTGAAATTTGCTGTGGATGTTTCTCCTTAGCTTCAACTCTGTCACGCTGAATAAGAAACTTCCTTTGACCCCATTTGGGATGGAATATTAAAATAAAAGCACAACAACAAATTCAGAGGTCAGCATGGCTGTAACAATTCAGTGAACAGTTTCACAGTCTGGAGGGAAGGTGCTATGCACAGTCACCCTGTTGAGATGACTGGGCTGTGGTGGTTCTTTTATGAAGAGAGGAAAGAGGGACCAAGCAAATACTTGGCTTCACCAAGTCTCATTTCGAATTTCTTTTCTTGGGTATGTGAGGAGATGGTATTTCTAAACTTTCTTGCAATCAGATTTAAGCAGCAAGTAGGTTCTGCACAATAGGGTGAGTGAAAAGCACCCACTGTGCGGGTGAGAATAGTCATTGTCCCCTCGATCTCTTCTACCAAAACCTCAGAAAGAAGCCAAGCGTTGAAGGTGTCAGAGTCACAAAACTGAAGGGTCCTGGATCCTGAGTCCAGGAAGAGAGATAGAAAGGTATCTGCCCAACAGTTACCAGAGCGTGATTTAAATTCACTTTTGTGGTACTGAGTCACCAAGAATTGGTTATTTGTGACTGTGGCAGAATTTACCTTCTTCTGACTAATAGTAACAGATATTACTGAGATGTAGCAAAATTTTAGTGGTGGGTTAGTAGGAAAACCAGAGGCAATTGGAAGGGTTGAGTCACAAAATAAGGAAAATAACCCAGATGTGGGTTTCCTAGCTCCTTGAGGAGTGAACTGAAGGTCAGACTATAATGCCTAACAGAAATCTCAGCAGGCAAATGGTCACTATCTCAGAGGTGTCCTCTCAACTCATTTCTCAGTAGGAGGTGGGCATGATGAGCCTCATTGTATAGATGAAGAAATTGTGGTATAGAGAGACTAATGGTTGCCCATTCCCCTCCCAGGGCCACAGAACTCAATAAGAAGCAGAACTGAACTTCAGGCCTGGACTTGTCCCATTGAGGTAATGTCCAGTGCCGTCAGCCACATGGCACGGCCAGCTGGTGACTATACAAACGCTCACAAGTTTGGTGTTACTGTGACTTTAGGGGCAGGGCGGTGTCAGCTAATTAGAGAAAAGTCATTGGTAGCACCTGTGAATGGGAGAGACCCTGTGGTCCCCATCCGGGGACTCAGAGCATTAGGCAAGCGGACCAGGGATTAAGGCCTGCCTCCCCAGAAGGCATAATGAAGCGATGAGTAGATATGGATGGTTTGTTGGTGAAACCAGGAACACACAGTGAAGACCAGGAGACAGGTGAGGCACAGTGACACCGAAGTGACAAGAGATTCTGACTGTACTGACACTGAAGCAGGTTATGAAGGCTCAGACAGCTCTGTCTGCTGGTTAGGAGGAGCTGAGGCCAGATCGGGCCTGGGCCTCAGGGTCAGTGGTCCTAGGCCCACGTGGTCCATGGCTAAAACAGGCAGAGGGGTGGGTTAAGGATGACCCTCGTTGGTGAGCTGGTAAATTAAAACCCACACAATCAGTGCTCTGCTAGCAATGTGGAGGACGGGCTGTGGAGTCACCAGTCCTGGCTCGTCCCCTGAGCAGCTGTGTCTCTGACCAAGTGACCGTCTCTGCCTCTCAGCTTCCTCATTTCTACAGCGAGGCTCACACACGCACGCTCCCAGGTGATCAGGATCATGAAAGCAGAGAAAATGTCTCTATCATGCTCAGCCACAGGCAGCCAACAGGTATCCAGCAGTGGTGGGAACTTGCTTATCTTTCTCATGGAGAAACGTGTCTTGCCTGGATAGAGAGGAGAGGCTTCCCAGCCTGAACAAGGTCTTGGTCTTAATGCCAGGGAGGATGGGGTGGTGTCTTGTGCAGAGCTGGCAGAGGCCTGGCTTCTGCTTCCAGGACCTGCTGTCGCTGTCCCTTTCCCCTTCCTGTCCCTTCCCCTGCTATATCATCAGTGAGACCATGAGCCTGGGCTCATTCACCCAGCTCTGCAGGAGGGAGCTGGATGGAGAGACTGTTGGGCCCTTTGTCAGGTCGCGGGACTGTGAGGGAAATGGAGGTTCCCTGGGAAGGCGGTGGCGCCAGGCCCAGGCAGGGAGCTCTAGCTTCCCACACGGCCACCTCTCAGAGGACGCTGCCTCTTGGCCCGGGACTTAATCTGTGTGCACCTGAGGTGGGTGGAACTGACCTCGGAGGTCAGCGCATTGGTTCAGAGGCATCTGCCCTCAGGCATTTCATCCCTAAGTAAATATTGGGTGGACTCATTCGCCTCACTTGACGCTTGAAGCACCTAATAAATGAGCCAGGGCATGTAATAAATCCCCACTTGGCAGATGAGACAACAGCTCAGAGAAAGGCTGGGCCTGGGGCTGGATGTGGAGCGGGGCGTGGAGGAGGCCGGGAGGTGCGGTCTGGAGAGCGGCGATGGGGAGCCCTCCCCGTGGGTCTCCTCATTCAGCAGCACCAGCACGCCCGTTGTGTGGTTGGCATTTACTGACACAAAGTAGCCAAACAAGTTCTACCTCCCGAGATGACTAGATCTCAGAAACATCTTTTCAGTCAGTTTCGGTCTCTCGTCTCCTCTCTGGGGCTGTGAGCTGAGGCCTGCGACGCGCCCACCTCCCGCCTCCAGTCTCCCACCGCACACCAGCAGTCTGGGTGGTGGTGCTGGCTTGGCTTCCTACCACTGCAAACCACCTCTGCCCCTCTGACATCTGCCAGAGAAGTCCGGGCTCTGCCCAGGCGGCGTGGGCCCCTCAGGCCCCTGCTGTGCACGCCCTCAGACCAGGTGTCGTCATCTGGGCCCACACGCTGTGGCTTGCATGCGCACGTTTGCCTGTTGTGCTTTCTCTGCTGGCCGCGCTGACCCCGGCTGCCCGATACCACCTTGGACATGCCCCCGAGCTGGCCTTTTCCTGCCACAGCTGGCAGGTGGCCTGCCAGCCCACCCTTCCCACAGCCCCCTCCTCACCTCGCAGCCCGCTTGGGTGAAAAACCTCCTGGGACCCGGAGGCGGCAGCTCTGTCGTCCACCTGCTCCCCACCTCCCCAGAATTTCCGGGTACATCCCTAGTACACACAAGCCAGGCTGCCATGCAGGGTGGCCAGTGGTACCCGTCCTGCTCCTCATTCTCTGGCCCTGGTTCCTCTTTGCCCCGGAGTCACTGGAGGATTCCCTTGCTGCAGCCAGTGAGGTGGCCATGGTGACCAGTGTCCTTGGCCGGCCTCGCCCAGGAGAGATGCGAAGCCTTTGCACGTGCAGACTGTCACGCTCAGCACACATGAGAAGCAGGCGGCGAGTCGAAGTCTCTCTTTGACAGATGAGAAACCCGAGCCTCAGGGAGGCGCAGTCACCCTGACCCCGCTCCTCGGCTGAGGCATGGCGCTGGGACCCCCGGCAGCTGCGGCCGCAGCACCTGTCCTGAGCTGCTGCGGGGAGCCAGCCGTGGAGCACTGGGCCCCCTGGCCCCACAGCCTTCCTTCCTGCTCCGTCCGGGTGTCCGTCTCCCCGAGGAGGCCGGAGTCTCTCCTCACTCCTGTCTCGCTGTCCTGCCCATCACTAAGTCTACAATGAGTGTCTGCAGATGTGTCGCCACTGGGGAGACGTCGTTGCATTGCTCATTCCCTTTTCCCCTTTCAGGGCTAAACTTGGTACTGACCTGCTGTGCGCGCAGCCAGGCCCAGGAGGGTGAGGGGACTGGAGGGACGCGTGAAGGACCAGGAGGGGCAGGAAGCAGCCATGCCATCCTCTCCACAGGAGGAGCATTAACATCTGGCCACATCCTGATCCATCCCCAATGCCTACTTTCCGTTCTCTCGGCCTCCAGACCACAGGAATATGAGAAGGCTCTCGGCAGCAGCGAGGAGACCGCTGGCCGTGTGCTGGCTTCCTGCACAGGGAGGCATTTAGCTGCCAGCCTAATGCCCACATCTTCCATTTTGGCCTCTAATGTGCACCTTTTCTTCATCTGCTAATTGCACTGTTCTCTGGGCTAAACTAAACTGGCCTCATTCTGGCTAAACTCACACATCAGACCTGAAAAGCAGAAGAATAAGGGATCCTCCCCTCCGTCTAAAGGGCTGACCAGCGGGCCCACATTTCTGATTCTGTGTCGGTTTGAACCTCAAGATTTCACTCCACGCACAGTGTCTCTCCTGTCTGGCGGTGACACAGATACGTGCAGAACCTGAGGGTGGGTCAAGTTGAATGAGGAGGTTTGGAACGTGGCCTCCAGCTAGGAAAGGTTGATCGAGTGAGTGAAGTCTAATTTTGCAAGAGCCAGAAAAGTGTCTTGGAAAATGAAAATGTAAATATTTGAGTTGATTTTGTTCTTGTTGTGTTTTCTGGAGACAGACTCTTCTATGTAGTCTAGGCTTAACCTCAAACTCTTGGTCCTCCTGCCTCAGCCTCCTGAAAGCTGGGTTTATAGACGGGTGTCACTGAGACATTGTCACGCACCCATGTACAGGCTTTGTTATTAAACCAGCCTTTCTCAGGTGTTGGTGGATAAAGAATTGGGCTCACATGTCCATAGGATCCAGACAGAAAAACAAATTTGTACTAAAAATTGGAAATGGGGATTAGTCACAGGTGGAGAAGTCGGACGGAAAGCCAGAGGTGAGTGCAGATGGAGCCTCCAGGTTGGAGAGACAGGGGAAGGCGGCGTTAGCGGGGCTGGGGCTGGAGTCCTCACAGGAAGGTGGAGCCTCAGACGAAAGAACATGGTGGTTGACGTGGTTCCACTCCTGAGGCTTCTGGAGAAGAGAAGAAATACCTTGGTTTCTCCTCCTTCCCATCACTGTGACAAACTACCTGAGGAAAATAAGGAGAGACTTATCATGGCTGCCAGTGTCAGCGGTTCCAGTGTCTGGTCAGCTGCTGGCTGCGGTACTTTTACCCCTGTGCTGAGGCGGAAGGTCCCGGCGGAACAGTGGGGAGGGCAGCTGCTCATCATGGCGTCAGGAAGCAGAGAAAGCACCGGAAATGGCTGGGGACAAACCACCACTCAGAACACATCTCCAGGGGCACCTCCTCCTTCCATTAACCTCTACCTCCTAATAAGCCCTTGAGCTATGGATTTAGCCACTGATAGAGTTAAAGCTCTTCTTCTAGAAGGCCCTTGGTGGGCAACCAAGTGTTCATTGGACACAATGAGCATTTTGGAGGACCTTTTAGGTTCTAGCCATGACCCCATCTTTAGCTGTGTCCTGTCAGTGCTCCCCTGGCAAAGCCCAGGCAGAGCCAGTGTCCCAGGAGCCTGTGACCTGCAGCCTGCGGTGATCTGGGTCTGTGGGGAGTGTCTCCTAGGGCAAGCACAAGTGTGAACAGGAGAACGTAGCCCAGGACTTCTTCCTTCTTGAGTCCTGAGAGCAAACATGAGGAAGCAATGCTCTTTTTGTTTTGTTTTGTTTTGCAGTACCGGGGATCGAACTCGGGCCCTTGTGCTTCCAAAGTAGGCGCTGAACCTCTTGAGTTAAATCCCTGGCCTGCAACGCTCTTCTGTGGAGAGGCAGGGTCAGAAAGCTTTGTAGGGGAGAAACCACGGCGGAGGGTGGCCAGGGGGAGATGGTTTGAAATGAAGGCAGGGAGGTGAGCACCTCCATGTGTAGCCACAGCTCTGGAAAAGGCCCAGCATCCCCAGGGCTGAGCGGCCACCAGTCCCTCCCTGGTATGTGTCAGCAAAGCTGCCAGGGAGGAGGCAAGAGCCCCCTGGGCAGGGGATCTGAAAGGCACACAGAGGATCCAGGGACATTATGCTGCTGGGAGAAAAGAGGGGCGACACTCAGATACGAAGGAAGAAAGCGACACCCACTACCTCTGTCGCCCCCCCCATCCTCCCACCTTTTCTGTTGAATAAAAATCCCGTATGCACCAGAGGGCTTACGCTTTAACATCTACTCTGATGCCAGGCTGGGAAATTAAAAAGACAAACTTTTGCTTTGGAAGATAGATTTTTTTTGGTCAACCTTAGAGAGGAATCAGAATCAAATCAGGAACACGGTGTGGTCTGTCAAGCTCCTACACTTTTTTTTTTTTGGTTAAAATGGAGGTATAATTAATACGATTTGAGCTGTGTCTCAAGTATTCATTGGAATACAAAAATGACCACTCTAGGTGACGGTTGAGAGGAAGTCCTCATTTGAATATCTAAGTACTCTGTTTAAAAATTGGTCTCATTATTTTATGACTATCATTTGATTTACCTTAGCCATGAAGACCAGACCAATTCCCATTATTTGTATGATACCTTATGTGTTCTAAAGCACACAAAATCAAAGGAAGTATAAAGAAATATAAGGGAGAAAGGAGAGCACAACAAGAATCGTTTATTCTTATGAGACTTTAAAAAAAAACTGCACTGTCAAGAGAGACAGGAAGTCAATATCTGACCATACTTCAAGAAGTCACTATCTAGGGATATTTTAGGAAACTCATTGTCAGAGGAAGCTAAGTTGAAAACCATAATATCCAGCTAACAGATTTCTGAAAGGTTATTCTGAGCGATCACAGAATAACATCCACTATTTACCCCTATAATTTGTTTCTGGCTCTACAGGAAATAAACATACCAATTGCAGCACATATTTTTGATAGTTTTCCTCCCACTCTCTCTTCCTACTGCCAGATATATCATGTTTTTATTTTTGAAAGGTATTTTTGCTTTTTCTATAATTCTATGGGTTATATGGAAAGGTAATCCCACCCCCAGCTCCAGGTGCGAGCTGAGATCTATTTGGCAGGTCTTTGCCACATGCACATATTATCCATAAAGTGACTGGTTCAGAGGTGAGAATATGAACTAAGCCCATCCAATCAGAGAGAGACACGTCTTAGAATTCTGGGTGGGGTTTCCTCCCGCTCAAAAGGCAAAGTTGGGACATAAGACAGGAGATGTTAGCAATCAGCAGGGGAGATGAGTTAGAAAAAGACTTAATCCTGCAGAAGAAAGAGTGGTCCTTGAGTTGCTGGAAGAACTAAACCAGCCAAAAGGTTTAATCTGTCCTTGAAGTTTCCAGCCAGGGGATACAGTAGAGTCTCTTTTTGGTTTGTCAGTCAGATTAGGGTCTTCTTTTTTCTTGTAAATAAAAACCTGGGTGGTAACAAAAACACTCTTTCAGAATGATAGAATTGCTTGTGAAACACACAATAGCTTTCTAATCAGCACTCACTGAGCTCTGAGCATGTTCCAAATATTTCCTCCTCCATTGTTTCACCACATTTCCCTACATTAACCCTAATTTTAGATGAGAAAACTGTGGCTTAGGGAGATGAGTTGACAGATTTAGCAAACTAATCAACTCTGGCTGTTCCACTCCAGGAAGCAGCCTTCCAATCTCAGCATCTTGGCATGCCTGTGTCTCTCATGCTCACATCACAGATTCGCAGCAAACAGGGGGCTCTCCCGGGTGGTGATTCATACTTTAATTTTCTTGATATATCTTTACATCATCAATATTTCATTTGCATTGGTGTGGACACAGTGACAGTGTCTTGAAGGGATGTGGGAGGGGTTAGGTCTGGAAAGGCTGTATCCCTCCGGCTGGTTGGGCAGAACCCCATCTCATGACCTGGCAACCTAGCTGCAAGGGAAGAAGGAGCAAAATGAGCCCCTGTGGGTCAGATGTGTACAGAGGGTCATCCCAGGGATGAGTCCAGAGCTCCGAGTTCTGTAAGTGGTCCAGAACTGCAAGCAAGCTTTGGATTGCTCCTCCATCTTCCTCTGTCTTCCTCTCCTCCATATACATTCACATGTAGTCACTTCCCATTAGCCTTTGGGCTGCTAACTTTAAGGCCAGTTTACATTCAGTATCTTTTAAAGGGAAGAAGAAACTCTCAGGCTTCCTGACATATGATAGAACTCTGGAAGCAGTCACTACCTTGGAGAAATGTTTGCAGCATGATAATTTCTATGAGGCATTCATCATACACTTACCCTCAAAGCAAATGGACTTTATAACAAGACATACTCTGCAGTGCAGACATGACTGGGAAGAATAAATCAAATTTCTCTGTGTTCTTAGGGGAGAAAGAACTATTCAAATGAATGGTCTGCAGCTTCAGGTCCATTTTCAAAGCCGCGATGCTACATAATGGCCACCAGGGGGAGCGCAAGTCTCGTCTCTGCACTGCAGCTATTTTTAGAGGTTTGCTTCTGGCCTTGAAGAAGCCAAAGAAATAAAAGACTAGAATACTTTTTTTTTTTTTTAACCGAACCAACTTATAAATTATTTGTGAGTCCAATAAAAGGCAATTATCAACATTTCCTACTATTTCAAGAGTAATATATTCTATGTTAGAAAAAGATTCAACTTACTCCATTACTATGATTCAGACAATGGGAAATTGGAAGCACCTACTACCAAGAAGAAGAAGAAAGAAGAAGAAGAAAGAAGAAGGAAGAAGAAGAAAGAGGAGGAGGAGGAGAAGGAGAAGGAGAAAGAAGAAGAAGACGAAGAAGAAGAAGACGAAGACGAAGACGAAGACGAAGACGAAGACGAAGAAGAAGAAGAAGAAGAAGAAGAAGAAGAAGAAGAAGAAGAAGAAGAAGAAGAAGAAGAAGAAGAAGAAGGAGAAAAATTACTATCCTGTGAAAATCTGTCTGTAAAACTGGAATCAGAACATGTGACTTTGGGCCCTGGTGGGCATGAGCTATTCGCCAGAAGGCAGAGGAGTCTGGTGGACTAGATGGGAGGGGCGCGTGTGGTCACGTGGGAGATGTGACTCCTTTTTCCTCCATGGCTCGAAGGAGGCAAGTGAGAATAATCGTGTCCAGACAGTTGGACGATGAGACCTACAAGATGATGTTAGGACCCCGGTTGCATTACTTTGACTCTGTGGGCTGTTCAGAAGAGCCCTGCTGTCGCACATGAAATTGTGGTTTCCAGGGACCCTCCCGCTTTGATGAGAAACCCCTTTCCAGTGCAGCAGTGCGGTGGGAGGGGAGCCCGTGCAGCGGTCCCATGGAGACCCCTTTCCCGGGTCCTGTGAAGCACAGGGCAACAGAACTGATGGGCTGAGTACCCTCGCCAGGGTAAGAAGACTGAATACAGTGTCTCTTCTAACCACTCATGTTGAAACCTCACCCAGTGTGATGGTGTCTGGAGGTGGAACCTCTGAAAGACGATTAGGTCATGGCTGAGATTACTGTCCTTGTAAAAGAGGGCCCCTTCCGGGCGCAGTGGTACATGTTTCCCCTAATCTTGCACCTACCCAGGAGGCTGGAGCAGGGGCATCGTGAGCACCAGGCTAGCCTGGATGACTTAGCAAGAACCCATCTCAAAATAAGGAAAACACAGTCATATAAAGGAGGCCCCAGCTTTCCCGTCCTTCTCTCCACAGACAAGCTCAGCTGGGAGGCAGCTGTGAACCAGAAAGCCGAGCCCCAGCAGATACCTAATTGCCAGTGCTTGGAAGTTGGATTGCCAGCTGGCCGGTGAATAGGAAAGGACTGGTATTCGAGCGACCCAGCCTGTGGTGCTCTGGGGTCACCTTTGCCCTCATGGACCCAAATAGCACCTGAGGGACGAGGAGGTGTGAGGTGAGACTTGGAGGAGGGAGGGCTGCGGGCGCCGTGGGAATGGCCGGACTCTGAGGGCCAGGCCGGGACTCTGGGACCGCGTGAGGCCGACAGTCCCAGCAGGAGAGTCCTCTTGGCAAGGCGTCGGCCCCAAGCCACAGAGGAGCACAGCTGGGAGAAGGAAGCCCAGGCCTCCCGGGTGCCTTCCCTGCTCTCGGCCTGCACGTCACCATGCTCAAGCCTGAGACCCCGCCTCCTGCTTGGCTGCTCTTGGGGTGCCTCACTCCCTGCTTCCTCAGCCTCGCCCAGATCCGTTACGGTCCTCCCTTTAGGGCCCCCCATCACCTGGGATGAATTCTGTCTCACACCTATGGCTGTGTCGCCCTTGTTTTACAGGGGAGCTTGGGGCCTTGGCAGCTTGGCTGTGGTGAAGAGACCAGAACGGGGGGCGGGGTGTGGTGGGGGACGCCTCGGGCAGGAGG
>PVIC010001128.1:52290-98131 GCA_004025085.1 Thryonomys swinderianus
CCCTCTCCCCCTCTCCCTCTCCCTCTCCCCCTCCCCCCCCCCCCCCCTCCCCCTCCCTCTCCCTGGTGTGAAGGGTAAAGGACGACCTTCTGGAGGGAGGAGCAACCCAAGTGCCTGCACCACCAGGAGGCCCCAGCGCGGACACCCTGGAGCGTTCTTGGTCCTTCACAAGGGCTCTGTGGTGACCTGCGAGGCTGCGCCGCCTCTGGTCTCAGGGGTTCTGTGGGAGTCTTGAACATGCCACGATTCTCTTGATTATCGACGGTACTATAACTAACCAACCCAAACACAGTGGCTTAAAATAAAGCGGCCATTTCTTTCACTCCCGAAGCTGCAGTGTGCTCAGGGCTCAGCAGCCGAGTCCCGTCCCTGTTCCACGCAGCAGCCTGGTGGCTCCTGGGATGCCCCTTCCGGGTGGCCCCACACCTTCCTCTCCGTGGTGTGTCTTAGGAGTCCTTGTGGTGCGGCGGCTGGGGCAGGGGACACTTCGGCCTAGTGTACTGGCTGAGGGCCCAGAGCTCATACTCACGAGGAGGAGAATTACCAGAGGTACGAGTAAACTGGGGAGTCGAGTTTTTAAAGTACTGAGTTGAGGCAGGCGCTGGAACCACTGAACTAACCCTCTTGGGCTGGGGATTTAGCTCAAATGGTACCGTGCCAACCTTGGATGCACAAGGGCCTGGGTTCAATCCTCGGTACTGCAAAAAAAAAAAAAAAAGTGCTGAGTTGATTCGCATACATCCCTCAAGCCTGCCACACCCCTGCTTTCCAAACGTGCCCCCAAACCTCAGCTCTTTAGAGTACTAGCTTCCAGTCCAGGATCTTGTCACCAAATCAGGTCAAGCTTTCAATAAAGCTCCTGAATGCCGTTTCTCAGATAAAGCTATTTCTCAGTCAGGATTTCTAGGAACTAAAAAGACACCATCGGCCCCACATCCGCCGGTGGGACCGACAAGCCTCAGCCGCCAGAGTAGGGCAGCTGGCCGAGGCTGGGAGCCTGCACAGGGCCTGGGAGGATTTCTTGCCACAGCCTCATGCCACGGACGGAACGTGAGCCGTGCCCTGGATGCCCAGGGTGCCAGCCTCAACTCTGCCCCTGACTTGGTGGGTGACAGTGAAAATGTCCTTCTATTGCATAAAACCGATTCCTGTTTCCTCAAAGTGGGAAAACAATCTGTGCTTCGCAAGACTTGTGGGACTTAAATGAGTTTGCATTGGACACTGCCCAGCATGGCCGTAAAAGGCACAACAACCCCGATACCTGAGCAAACTGAGTAGAGTGATATTTATTTTGTAGAATGCATGAAAGATTCAAATAGATGAGAGGAATTTATAAGCTGTGAAGTGTGGGGAAAGGAAAATGCCTGGAGAAGAAGGCCCAGCACCAGCAGGGCGGGGTCCCCCGGGTCCCCCCGCCCCCCAGGGCTGGTGATGCTCGTCTCTGTGAGGGAAGCTGGGAAAGGGAGCCGCTGACCGGCATGAACCAGAGGCCCCCAGGCTGTCCGGTCCCCTGAGCTTGCTGTGGCCTGAAGCGTGCGTGGGAGTGATTCGTGGGGCCGGCCCAGCCGCGGCATGGGGCTTATCCACACGGTCGCCCCGGGATAGCGCAGTCCAGCTCTTCGGTGGAGGGAGGGTTTCTGCGGAAGGTGCTCAGAACAACCACTGTTGAGGCCGAAGGATGGGCGGAGCAGGCGCCTGGCGGTGCAGCTTCAGTTTCTGACAGTGACTAGGCGAGCGAATATGGGCGCAGAAGCGGGCAGAGCGGAGTCCAAACGCAGGTACTGACCCTTCGTGGCGTGTGATGAGGGGACCGTCCCCTGCTCCCGCTGAATCCTCAATGTTTTTGCCCGATTAGCGGGAAAATAGTCCTTCCAGCGGATGCAGCTGTGGGAGGGTGGCGGCCGTGTGTATGAGGAGCTCGGTTCCAGGCCTGAGGAGGTGGGGGAGACAGACCGGCGGGGCTGTTACCCGTGGGGAGCTGGGGGGCTGTCACACCCGCCTCCTCAGCTGGGGTGACGTGTGGTAAGTGGCGTGCGGACCTCCCCCGAGGGGCAGGCGCGGCGAGAGTGCTCGGGACGGGAGAGCTGCTGCACCGTTAATAATTTTAATTTTAGCAATAACGGTGTTAATTATACATGACTATCCTTGAACGTGTCTATAAGCTTAGAGACAAGCAGGTTCACACGATGTGTACAAATACCACTGGAAAGATTTCTCCTGCAAGAGCCAGGTGTATAAACAATGTCCTGGCACAAAGCGAAGAAAGATAACAAGGAGAGGGCGCCACATAAAACCGGGGCCCGGGATGTTGTGGATGGCCGGGGGGGGGGGGGGGAGGGGTACCCAGTGATAATGCCACTCTCAGGCATGGAGGGCTGCACCAGACTGTCCGCGCCTGGGCTTCTCCTCGCTTTGTATTCAATAAAATAAAAGCAGTTGCAGTAAGGAACTTAATAATAATTATGATAATAATATGGTCTCATCAGCTATTAATAATAATTAGCTCTTACTAATACTCAAGGAGGACCTATTAAATGTGACATACCTTTCTTGATGCTTTGCATATATTAATTTATTATTATATATGGTTCATGAAGATGGATGTGAGGAACTGGCCTCCATGAACCATACCTTTTGATATTCATGTCCTTGTGTGATGTCCTCCCAAGTAATCCTGGGCTGGGCCACTGAGTTTGCTTTAACCAGAACATAGCTGGAACATTAGCCAGTGCAATGTAAACAGAAGAATTCTCTTAGGGAAGTCGGCTGGAGGCAGTAAAGCAGCCTGGGCAGAAGATAAAAGACTGTGGCCATGCACACTGTAGCCCCAGAGGGCCTCTCAGAGGACACAACCTCCCAAACAACCTTATCCAAGATCCTGAATCAAGCTTCATTGCTTCCAGCCACTGAGTTCTGGGCTCATTTGTTACACAGCAGTAGAAATCAAAGTGATTGCTACAACCGCTGTGTACAAATCTCTCAGACAATTTATGGGAAGAGTTTTTTTTTTTTTTTTCTGGGGCGCTATTTGTGACCAGCAAAGCTGAGGGTGTGATGATGTATTTCAGTAACTCATTCAAACATATTTACTGGGAATGTGCTCTGATCCAGCCCAGTGCTCCCAGTGCTGGGGACAGCAGGCCAAAGACAAGGGCCACTGGCAGACTTAGCCTGGGCTCAAGTCTCACTCCCTTCCTCAGGCCTCAGGTTTCCTATTCCCACAGAGAGCTACCAGAAATGGCGGGAAGAGTACACGTACTCGGCCGTGTTCAGACTTTCCTTCCTACCCACGAGGTGCACTGAACAACTACACTGACTGCAGGGCAGTTTTAGTCAGATGTCAGTTCACAGAGGTCTGATCTGTAGCCTTTCTGATTTCGAGGACCTTGAATTTTGAGCGGGCTGTGCTGAGTGCTCTGGACCTGGGCTCACCTTGCCGTGGAAGACTGAGCCTGCGGTCCCCGAGGCTGGGCCCCTTGCTCCGAGAGCTCTCGGGCACATCCTTCTGCATTACTCTTTTTTGCACACCTGTAAGGTAAGTCTTCCAGACCTTGCTTTACAGTCAGTATAATCAAGGCTGAGTGCTGAAGTGACTCTTGTGAAGTTCTAAAGAGAATTGGTGGCTGCACCCACCTTGAATTCCTGGCGTATTACCTGCCGCAGAAGCCACTTCTAGATGTTTTGACCGCTTCCTGCAACGCTCCGTCCCCCAGGGTCCCCCAGAGGGCCCCACACTGCATCCCAAAGATACTGGGAAAGTGAGACCCAGAGCACTGTCAAGGAGGGAGGCCTGCAGGGTTATTGTTTTCCTGGCCACCATGAACGGCATTAGCATTCAGCCAGGAGCTGCTGAAATCCACTCAGCTGGAACTCAGACCTGCAAGAAGGGACTGACCAAATTTGTTTACAGTGGGCTAATCTAACTCCGGCTCGTCTCTCGCTCCACACAGCCTGGCTTGATGAGGGGAGAGAAAGTCTAATGACAAGCTGAAAGCCTGTACTGCCTCAGGGGAGGGCAAATCTTGAATAAAAGTATTAAAAGAGACTAGAAGGGCTTGGAATATATGTATAAATGTATGGGTGTATGTGCGCATACATACATTATGTGTCTATCTCTTTTCCCCCAGATTTGCAGGTCTAAGGGATTTCCTAGGCAAGGTTAGAAAAGATAAAGGTTTCAGACAAGGAGGCAGCAGAGACAGGCCAGCCTTTAAGTGTAGACACATCAGTCCAGCGAAGCCAAGTGACTGTCCCATGGGCATGTCATGCACACTGGGAAGGTCGGCGTAGGAATCCAGGCCCCAGCTCCCTGGCTCTGAGTTCCCTTCCTTCTACCTTGCCCCAATTTTCTCTTTGCGCGGCAGGTGTGTGGCTCTGCCATGCCCTCCTGTGGCCTCTGGGTACTGGATGAGTCTGACCACAGTGGGCACCGCTTGTTCCTTTAGTAGTGTCTCCCTGTCTCAGGGATGGAATCCATTTAAGTTTTAGCAAAAAGACAAGCTGATTCCTCTCTGCTCAAGCAATTTTTGGGCTGCTTGCCTTCCCTTCTTCTCTTTCTAAAGAAACGTCGTCATCAACCGGTCTCCCTGCCCTCTCTCCTGGTTCCTCCAAAGCCCAAGTCATGCATATGCAGCTATTCATGGATGTCCCTGCTCTGCCTGTGAGCTCTCCATGCTCAGTCCTGGGCACGGTGCCCTGTGATAGGCAAGGGCTATGATCGGAGCACCGCTGGGCATGTGGTGCCCACCAGTGTCCAGCCTGGCCCTTGACAGAGGACTGTCATGCGCATCACACCAAGGCCATGGGCACAGTGGGTGTTCTTGCCCTCTCAGAGCTTTGCTCTGCCACAGCAGCCCTTCGAGTCCCATTTGTCTGACACTCAAAGCCTATAGTATGGTAAAAGGCCTGCTTTGCATCTAATAAAAAGCCATGTAGGGGCTAGAGATTTAGCTCAGTGGTTCCGGCACCTGCCTTGCAAATGCAAGGTCCTGAGTTTGATCCCCAGTAACCACATACAGTGCTGGGCGTGGTGACTCAAGCCTGTAATCCCACACTCGAGAGGCAGAGGCAGAAGGATTGCTCAGTTTGAGGCTCACTTGGGCTACATAGTGAGCTCAGGGCCAGCCTGAACTACAAAGCGAGACCCTGTCTCCAAAAAAAAAAAGCCTGTAAAATACTTGGAAAAATGGTACTTGCGTTGGCCTGCTGCGTCAGTTTCTTATGACCCCATGCACCATTGCTGACCCCGCCGATGGCCTCCCAAGCACAGAAATACCACAAGGAGGTCTCTGAAGAAAGGGCAGAAGGGAAAGGAGCACACAGAGAAAGAACACCCACCATGATTTTGCCTGGAAAGATGCATCTGCTCAGGTCAGTTCAGCAGGCTGATGAAGCACTCATGTGTGTTTATGTATAAAACTGATATATATTTAATAAACCTAAGGGCCATCCAACACGCAGTCCAGGAGGATGATCAGGCAGAGGGCAAAATGATTTGTCCAAGGTGGCATAGCTGGGTAATGGGGTTGGGGTTTCAATCCAGGGATGTTGGACTTAAAAGCCAAAGTCTTCCTGTAACTGCACAAAAGCTGTATATCATGAGCTCTGCCTCTGAGCAGATCACGGAGTACAGGGAGAACGTGTAGCGAACAGACAGGTCTGTGTGGCCCTGGGAGGGAGAGAAGGCGGCAGGAGCAGAAGGCGGTTTCTGCAGGAGTGCTGCTCAGGGTGCCCGAGCTTGGTGACCGCACAAAGCCCAGGCTCCCCTGAGTGCCGCCCCATGCTCCCCTGCTGCCCGCATGAGCACAGATGAGTCTGCCCAGCTGTGGAACATTCTTTACCGGCACTTCCTGTGCTCTGGGCCAGGTGGAGCCCTGGCTTCCGGGAAATCAGAGGACTCACAAGTGGGATAAGGGACAAGGCTGCTTCAGGGCTTCCAGAGGGGCAGGTGGGGCCAGTCTGTGAGGGAACAGAGGAGGAGGCTGCCCTGTGCCGAGCTGCGGGTGACGGCTTCGGAGTGGACACCCTTGGCCCAGGGACAAAGCCTTCCCAACGTGATCCAGATCAGAATAGACTCCGCTTTTCATCCCTGCCCAAGCCCGAGATGGATGTCCCAAAGGACGCCCAGACTCAGCTGGAGCAGCTGTGATGCCGAATGCCTCCTTTGAGAACAGGTCTGTAATTTCTACGCTAATGAGCCGGACACGGACTTTCACCCCACCTGCTTCAATGCAAACACAAAGCTGGAGACAGAGTGGAAGCAGCAGGTCCACGCTGGTTCATCCAGTGCGGAGCCTCTGCCCGGGACCATCGTGTAACCCGCCCTTCCTCACCGCCAGAGGATAACCTGACACGAGGGTCTGCTGGCTGCAGCTAGAAGCAGTCAGGAAACGCGTACAACAGGCATGCAGTGTGGCAGAGTGGCGAGAGGAGGGTGGGAGGGGTGGGAGGGCCTCAGCAGGAGATGCTCAGGTGCAGTCACCAGACTTTGTGCCAGTGGCACGCTGAATACTGCGCAGGCTTCTCTGCAAGGATGCAGCATATCACCCCACAACCCAGCGCTTACGCACATGTACACGCACACTCACGCACTCATGTGCCACACACAGACACACCTCACCCTGATCTGTGCAACCATATGGTCAGCCATCTCTGTTGATGCCAACCAGTGAGCTCCTCTTTGCCCAAGTGGTGACATAGCCAGGCCACGTCAGAATTGCTACTTCGAATTCTTCCTGAAGTTTTACACTCTTAAGGTGGTGCCATCATGGTCCGGAGTGTGGCCGAGTGTCTCCTCGCCGGAATCATGATCTGTACCCCTCTTCCTCTCCTCAGTACTTGAATGGAACTAACTCCCAAGTATGTAACGGAAGAAAAATAAATACAAGGAAGGGAGTGCACTGCTTCAGTAAAGCAGAGAAGGCTGTTCAAGTGTCCAGTTGTGAATAAATTTCCTTGTTCATTGTTTAAACTTTTCCTCTTAGGTAAGTTTTGTTTTACCCCACAGGGCCTGGTAAGAGGCACTTTCTGACCCAGAGCAGCATTTCACTCCAGGATGTCACTCTCTTTTGCATTACATTTGCAGAATTTGACCTGCTGTTTGGACTGGGCTCAGTGCAGGACTTGGGGTGCACAACTTCTGAGAGCTTTCCAGACAGAACACACCCAGATGTCCCCCCGCGGAGGCAGTCTGAGCCAGCACAGGGCATGTTCTCTTTGCAGCCAATAACTCACAGGCTGATTTAGATAGTGCAAAGTGTTTCTGTGAGACAGGCAGGCGATGCATTTTCAAAATGAATTGCCGTCTCGCTGTCTTTTCTGCGTGGTATTTTATAACTATCTATCTTTGATAGCAGAATGCTGCAATTAAGGTGAAACGCACATATGCAAACCTAACAAGTTTTTGGCATTTCTCGTTCATCTTGGAGCATTTCTGACTGACAGCAGTGGGTGCCCCACCTCTGCCCAGCGTGCCCCGTGTGTGTGCGTGTGTGTGTGCGTGTTCTCACAGATGCATGAAATGATCCCATCTGATTTCACAGCTCCCTTTTGATCTCACCCTGTGATCATCTCTCTGCTCGCTTTTTTCTCCCTTTACCCTCGAGGAATGGCATTCACCCAGTGCTGAGGCATACTGGACGGAGGACTGGACTTGGCGGTAGACGATCTAGCCTCAGTCCCGACAAGGGGCTTAACAGCCGAAAGAACAACTAGACCAGGTAGAGGCCCAGCTTTGGAACGGGGCAGATGAGAAACCCAGGACTCTGAGACTCACCGGTTTTATGATTGCAGGCAAAGGATCCCTTCCGAATCTCAAGTGCCTCGTCTTCAAAGCTGCGTTAGTATTATTAGCCTTATGAGATGCTGCGAGGATTAAACAGACCTTTACGACGGCAGACACCGGCTCTTTTTGTCTCCTTTCCCTCCTTAACCGTTGTGTGCTGACTCTTACGATTATCCTCAGTTTAATGATGTTTATCCGACAAGATTATTTTGAGGATTAAGGGAGGAAATATACCTGAAAGTATTATGGAATAGTAATTTACTTTTAATTGACTCATTTGCTTGTTCTATCAACAAATATTTCTTATTAAAGATTCATTAGTGACACGGGTGATTATAAAAAAGATTCAAACACAGAACTTACTCTGAAGTTTCATCTCCAAATTTATCCTATTCTCTCAGAAAAAAACATGAGGAAAAATTAAAAGTGCTGGTAATGTGCTCATGAGGTTTCAATAACAAGGAAATTCTTCCAAATGGAACCATCAGCTGGAAATCTGAGATAGACCTGCTTTTGGGAGATCCTAGGGCAGAACGGTAGGGGGATCAGGGAGGATAAAGCTCATTTTGTTGAAAGGCCCAAGATGAGGAAAATCGGAATATGATAAAGCACAGGAAGTTGTGCTAGATATATATATTTTTAGGTATTTTTTTTGATGTGACCAAATACCTTACAAAATTCTAAAGGAGGAAATGCTTATTTAAGTTTATGGTTTAGGGCCTTCAGTCCATGGCTGGCTGGCTTCTGGGTAGGAACATCACGGTAGAAGTGTGTGGTAGAATAAAGCTGCTCATCTCATGGCAGCCAGGAAGTGGAGAGAGCAGGGACACCAAGAGAGGGGAAGAGGCTGGGTTTGGCCCCGTACTCTGCCTCCTCCACTGGGACCCACTTCCTAGGAAGCCCATTCAGCCAGGAACTCATCAGTGGAGAATCCACTGATGGAGTCAAGGTCCTGTGCCTGGGCATGCTACATGAGGTATCAGCCCTCAAAACACGAGTCTTTGGGGAAACCCTTCATATTTACACCAAAATGGAGGTAAGAGGAAGCGATCTGTGTCTTACTGGGTCAGATTAAGGACTGTGGGAGGGAGCGTTACCAAGCAGGGCTGGGACCCATTTATGGAGGAATTTGGACTTAAAACTTTTCAGACAGTGAGGAGCCTCTGAAAGCTGCTTAGCAGAGAGTGAGCCAGGGCCAACTGCCTTAAAGGTGAGTCCATTAGTGACACAGGTGGAGGTGTAGAGTGAGGACTAGGATCCTTTGGGCTTCAGGGGAGATGAGGCCCTGGACCAGACCAAAGCAGTAAGTAAGGCTGGAAGAGGGAGGAAAGTGAGGCAGAGGACTATGGTGGAACTTAGGGAAGTGTGGCAGGGATCGTGTGGGAGAGGTGGGTGATAGGGAGAAGCCCTGAATAACAGTGAGTCCTTAGGTGAGGAGGACAGTCACCAAGGAGCTTTCAAGAAGGAGCTAGTTTGAGAAAGCTGACACTGTTAGCCTGCCTGTCAAAGAGGACAATCAATCCACCAGGATTTCAGGCCAGGGAAGGCAGGCCAGCCTCCTCCTGGGAAGTGCTGCCCAGCCTGGTTACTGTGGCATTTGGGCTGGATAATTCTTTGCTGTGTAGTTTATTTGCAGCATCCCTAGCTTCTGCCCTTGAGATGCCGGTGACACAAGTCCCTGAGTTGACAATCATACTTATCCAGATGTCAAAAGTTATCCCGAGGGCACCGTCCCCTCCAGAGCACTGTGGTAGGGCGATCGCCTTTGGGCTTCCTTTTCTTCACCTGCAAATGGAGTTAACAGTTCTTGTGAAACAGACTTGTTATTAGGACTAAGCGAGACAAGTGGAAGGTGCACACATAGTAGGTGCTTAATTGTCTGTTTAGCCATCTCTGCACTATGTGTCTCGATTTGCTTCAGGTAATTTAATTTATGTTGGTATGGCATCCTCAGTGGGTATAAGTGTGATGGGTTATCATCATTATAATTCTGGAGGTTGTACCTGGAGTTGTCTGTTTAACATGTCTGGTCTCTCTAGGGTGGCTCTCAACAACACTCAATGAATATATGACGAGTGGAAAGGCCACTGATAGCTCTCAGGCCCCAGATGAGTGGCAAAGTGGAACTTCTATGTACTTTTTTTTTTTTCTAAGATTTTTGAGATAGGGTCTCACTTTGTAGTTCAGGCTGGCCCTGAATTCACTATGTAGTCCAGGATACCCTTGAGCTGGCAGTGATCCTCCTGCTTCAGCCTCCTGAGTGCTGGGATGACAGACATGAGCTACCACACCTGCCTGCTTTTTCTATTTTATCTAGTTGATGTCTGAGCTGATATGCTAGCATTAGTCTTGTTTCAGTTTTGCAAAAACAGATTGATCTTCCTCAGAAGTTCCATACACTACTCAAAAGGACCAAGCATTCTGCAAGTGGATTTTTTTTTCCTCCATCTGAAAATAAAATCTTTTGCTAAACTGTAGTTGAATGTCAGTTTTTGTTAACTCATGATTATTGTTTTTCAAAAGGTCTAAAGGGCTGTGGGTCTTGGTGTCTGACTTTTTCAAAAAGGTATTTGACTAATCAATATGCCTGGTTACTAGTTAATCACCTCTGAACCGAAGTCAAGAGAGTTTTGTTCATTTTGAACATTAAATCCATGTAAGAGGCCTTGGAGTCCTCTTTTATCCGAGCTCCCTGAATAGTTTTATTTCTTCAAGTGAGCAGAAGGTGGTAGTTACTGGGTGAGATGTTCGCTCTGGCTCTCTTCCTCTTGTCTGTGGTGTCTTGCCATCCCAGGGTCCCTGCACAGGACAAAGTGAACCAGTAAGTGGACATTGTCATTGTAAAATGGGAAGCATCTTTTGGGAAGCCATGACACTTTGATGTCCGCTGTGTTGGGTTACATCAGCCTCATTTCAAGTTCTTACTAACCCAGCAAAGGAGGAGAGAAGGGACCAGGCCAGGCACTTGAACTCAGGTCAGCCCATGAGTGAATCAAGCTGTAATCCATGGGGGGCTGAGGAATCAGGAGAATTTACTTAATCACTTTGATTCTCAGTTCCCCTGTTCATAAAATGAGAACAACAATGCTTCTTGTCTGAGAGTTAAAGCAGATAAAATAAGATCCTCAGTTTAGCATGTACTCAGCATAGAGTAGGCCCTTAATAAATGGTAGTGCTTTTGAGTGGTGTTACAGTTAACTTCTACTTCATTATCTGTAAGAGAATCCTAAGAATACCTGTCCCACAGTGTTTAGGGATGATATAACAAGATAACGTATGTAAGATTATTTGGGGGGAAGCAAAAGACTATAGAGATGGTCAGTCATGTCATTCTCAGATGCATTTACCTTTTGCTATGGGATAAGAGAGGCACTATTTTCGCATGTATATTCCAGTCTGTTTCCTTGAGAGTTCCAACCTGGTTTTGGGCTGTTTATATCTCAACATCAAATAGTTTCTTGTGCTTAAGCAGCCTTTTATTTCACTTTTGGGATAGCTTTTAAGCACTCTCTTTGTCCCAAATGTTGACAATTTTAAATAGAGTGATTTTATTCAAAGTTTTATTACATGATTCAATTTCAAATCATTTTTGCTTTTAGATATTAGAGCAAGAGGGATTTCCATTATATACGGTTCAGAAGGAAGGGAAAGCATTTTTATAAGCAGTTAATTTGTAAGTTGTATTTAAAGCAAATATAATTTTGGAAAATCAGAAAATTCATCTCTAATAATTAGAATTTAAAGGCAAGAGAACGGTGGTACAGGAAATCTCGGTTGAGATAGTCTTAATTATAAAAGCTTATCATTGTAATCCTTTCTGAAAATGAACAAGGAGTCTTGATGTTTGATGAACTTATCAAACAAGACAGACCAGTGAAGAGGCACATTTCAAGTCAAGGCAAAAGAGAAGCAATTATGTACTTTGCAAAGTGCTGAAGTAGGACCCTGTGTACTTTTCACGTCTAATGCCAGGCAATCTGACACTGGTTTGGAAAATGGAAGATTGCATGGTGAAATTATTCTACTGAGTTCAGATTTTGGCGCTAGCAAATTCTCTAGTTGTGTAACCTCACACAAGTTATTTAACTTTTCTGAGCTTCATTTTCCTGACTTGCAAAATGAGAAGAAATTCAGTGCAAGAATTAAATGTGTGCAAAGAACTTAGAACAAAGCCTGGTACTTAGTGAGCATTCAGGGAAAGCAGGCACCAGCGGTGGTCTGTGATTGTTATTGTTATTTATTGGTATTTCCGTTCCATTGGATGGTTACAATAATCAGAGAGAAGAAATTTATAATGTGCCAGTTGGCACGGATCTTCCAAATAAGTTAGGGATTTCAAACTGGTTTTTGTTTTTGGTAATAGCACTTCTTTTTTGCTTCCAGGATAAAAATATCCCATGAACCCTAACACTGAATGTAAATCATCTATAGTACATCTTAATGGTGCACGTTTATCTTTATAGGGGCGTGTTTAACATTTGCTTATTTTAGTGCCTTACTAGAAATAGGGGGTTATATGAGAAAAACATTTTGAAGCAATGATGCTGTCAGGAAGTTATAACCTTCTGCTGTAACATGAGTATATCTCTATTACATATTTTACACTAATACTATCTTTTCATAAGTGTGTATTTTGGAAGTTTTGCAAATGTACAGTTCTTTTAATTTATTACAATCTGTTTTATGACTAAGAATCTGTCCAAGTGACTGCTTTGTGTGCACTCTATGTTCAGTGTACATATTTCAAAGTCAATGAAGCCAACTTTTTTTTTTTTTTTGAGACAGAGACTCGCTTTGTAGTTCAGGCTGGCCCTGAGTTTACTATACAGCCCAGGCAAGACTCAAACTCAGCAATCCTCCTGCCTCTGCCTCCCAAGTGCTGGGATTATAGGCATGAGCCACCACACTTGGCACTGTGGTATGAGGTATTGAATGCTGGTGGGATTGAGTCACCATGCCTGGTATTGTTGTATGTGGTCACTGGGGATCGAACCATGGACCTTGCACTTGCTAGGCAGGTGCTGGAACCACTGAGCTAAATCTCTGGCCTAAGCCAACTGTTTTTTTTTTGTTTGTTTGTTTTGTTTGGGTTTTTTTTGAGAAAGGGTCTCACTTTGTAGTTCAGCCTGGCCCTGAGCTCACTATGGAGCCTAAGCAAGCCTCAAACTCAGCAATCCTCCTGTCTCTGCCTCCCAAGTGCTGGGATTACAAGCATGAGCCACCACGCCCCACAAAGCCAACTTGTTTTTAATGCCACTCAAGTTTACATCTTTTCCTTCTATAAGCTACTCAGTTTAGATGCTGCGGTATCTAGTTATCCTTCTAGATTCTTGTATTTCTTTCAGTTCTGTCAGTTTTTGCCTAATATGTTTTGAAGCTCTATAGTCACATGCACACACATGTGTGCACACACAGGGTTGTCATGTCTTCTTGATTATTTGTCTCTTTATCATGAAAAGCCTTCATGACAGCTGGCAATTGTTCTTGCTCTGCAGTTTATTTTGCCTCTTAGGCATATGGTTATTCTTGTTTTCTTATCATTATGTTTTCATGGCAAGTCTTTAATATTTTATTTTAACTCTATGACCTCATTTCTAAGTGTGCTTTATGTAGACATGTAGAGCTTAGTCTATTTGTTTAGCCTAAAGTTCTCTATCCTTTAACCATAGCAATTAGACCATTTATAGTGAATATAATGATTGATCACCTTGGCTTAGGGTCTTGCATCTTGCTATTTGTTTTCTATTTGTTCTCATCTTCTTTCTATTTTTTCTTGTTTTGGAGTCATTTTTTAGTCTTAATATTTTTTCCTAGTTACAAATGGATGTAAGTATTTCACTTTAATTTTTTTGTTGTTAAAATTCTAAGATGTGCTACTTACATTAAATTCTCACCACCTACCTTTAAATAATAAAAATGTTCTGATATTTTTACTTCACCTCAATTACTGCTTCTGATATTTATTGTAGTGCAGGTCTTTTGGAAATTTGAAATTTTTGTTGTTATTGGTCTAAGAATCTTTTTTTTTTTGAGACAGGGTCTCACTTTGTAGTTCAGGCTGGCTCTGAGCTCACTATGTAGCCTAGGCAAGCTTTGAATTCAGCAATCCTCCTGTCTCTGCCTCCCGAGTGCTGGGATTAGAGGCGTGAGCCACCATGCCCAGCACTGTGGTATGTGGTATTGATTGTGGTGGGCGTGAGTCTCCACGCCCAGCATTGTATGTGGTTACTGGGGGATCGAACTCAGGGCCTTGCGCTTGCCAGGCAGGCGCCAGAACCACTGAGCTAACCCTCCGGCCCTAAGAATCCTTATTTTGAAAGATACCATTTGAAAGACATTTAGTACAAAATTGGAAGTGAACAGTTCCTTAGCCCCTCTCCCCACATCACTTTAAGAATATCATTCTGTTTTCTTCTGGGTGGAAGAGTCTGAGGAGAAATCTGCTTCATCCTGCTTTATGTAATACAGTGGACCGTTGGTTCATAAACTTAATTCTTTCCACAAGTTGGAATAAACTCCTCAACCAGAGCTGTGGAAAGAATTAATTTTGTGAACCAAGACCCCACTGTGTTTTCATTTTTCTTTCAAATCCTCTGTGGTTTTCTCTTTACCATTGACTGGGGGCATTTTCACTATAATATGTTATGATAGGATTCTGTAGGTTTGTAGTTTTCATCAAATTTGGACTTTGTGTCCTCTCTTACCTCTCCTTGGACAGGCCAAGGGCAGAGATGCTTGAATACTTGGTGTGGTCCCCAGGTCACTGAGCTTGGTTCTGTGTTGTTGTTGTTGCTGTTAGGAATCTTTATTTCATTTTAGTTAGTTTCTATGGGGATAGACAATCCAGGTGAGTGGTAGTGGTGACTTACTTTAGCTTGGTGGCAATGGAGACAGCAGAAGGGAAGATGTTTGAGGTAGATTCTGATGGCAAAATGATGGGAATTTTGAGGGATGGGATATGGAAGAGGAGAGTGAGGAAGGAAGAAATTAAAGACCACCGCTTGGTAGCTGGCTGGAGGCATCTGCTTGTATGCTGGCCCCATTCATAACCCTGGGAAAGTGGGACAAGGATTTGGTTGAAAGAGAATTAATTAAGGGTTTAGACATGGAGCGATGACCAAAAGGCCACTAGCAGGGATATAAAATGGGCAGAGTATATTTTTGATGACAATGGAGGGATTCATTAATTATGTATGAGGGAGGAACAGAAAATTAGAGAGAAGGAACTGATGTGTTCTGGATTTCTGCTCAGACATATATATATATATATACACACACACATACATACACACATATACATATATGTATGTATATATACATATATGTATATGTATGTATATATATATATATCCTCACTGTATATACTCTATGTATAGAGTCTCCAGTGTAGTGTGAGGTGGTAGAAGGTAATTCCAGCATGTCAGCATTGCCTTCGTGAAGGTATTGGTGCTATATCATTAATAGAAAAGGGGGCACAATGTGTCATGGTTCATTACAAGGCTGATGAGCTTCAGAGTGATGAAGAAACTGAGGTGAAGAAGATATTTGTGATGAATTTCATATCCTGTAATCATATCAAAGGTGCATCACCATTCTTGAGGAGATTAAATTCTTTAATCCACGTGGAAGAAGTGAGTCATAGAAGTGAGTTAGTGCCTGTGAGCATGGGTTATTATAAAAGAGCAATCTAGCCCTTTCAACCCTCTAGCTTCCTATCTTGTCATGTGTCTTGATGCCTCCCCAGCGTCCTCTGTCACGCCGTGGTATGGCTAGAAGCCCTCGCCAGTGCCAAGTCGATGCCAGCACCATGATCCAGAACCACGAGTCGAACAAACCTCTTTGTTTTGTGAAATACTCAACACTAGGTATTTTTCTATAGCAGCACAAAATGGACTAATATACTTAAGGATCCATTAAAAATTCTGTGGCCTGACAAAAATGGGCAAATATTTTAAAGCATCTTCCTGCTAGCAAGAATCTACTCAATTATTAGATATTTAATACAGAGCACTGGGATTCAGGAGCATTTGTTTCCGGTCTTTTAGTTTCCTTCCTAACTTGCTATGCTACTATAAGCAAGTCAGTTTAACTACCTGGATTTTAGTGGTTTTGTCCTGAAAACAGCATAAGTCAACACAGTACCATTGCAGAATTTTGAAAATGTATCCCGAGGAGTGTTAGTTCTTGAAATATACACAAAGAATGTAGAAAAAGGAAAGTTCTATGGTCAAAATGATATGTAATAACTGCCAAAAATGGACCATTCATGGAGATTTAAAATACCTAACTCTATTAAAAGCTCTAAGAAGTTCTGTGTCTTACTTTGCTTGATCTAATAGTTTCCTCACATTTCTGAATGCAGATAGTTTTCTCATGCAACATCTTATGCAATAGCAGAACAAGGCTTAGAGTCTACCAGAATATACCTCTGAATCAAACTGAATCTGGTGTCTGATATTCACTGAGGTTTCATGTTACTGCTGAAAGACAGATAATACCTTGGGACTGATTTGAATATGCAGTGAGTGTATGTGTATATATATATATATATATATATATATATATATATATATAGGCTCTAGCATATGAAACTTTGGGAGATGAACCACACTAAACTACAGTATTGGGTAATTTAAAAATTGATACAATTTCTTTGGAAAGTCACAAGCTTAAAATTAATGTCATAAGCTTAAAAATAACTGTCCCATTCTACAGATATATTCTTAAGTAAAAACTCATAATACAGTTAAACTGGAGGCTCAATAACCTATTTGTTTAATATGAGGGAAATAGAACATGTGTGTCCTAAGTAGTTTACATTTCTGTTCTACTCTTAAGTGGAAAAGTTGGTAGTAAAATGTTATATTCAGTGTGACTGAGAAAATGTAATTGTGTTGGTTACTTCTTCATTGCTAAGACAAAATACCTGACACCCAAAGTTAAAGGAGGAAAGGCTGATTTTAGCTCATAGTCGGTAAAGGTTTCAGTCCATAACCAGCTGTCTCCCTCATTTGCTGGCGGAGGAGAAACAGCCCATGGTAGGCAGGCAGGAAAGCAGCAGTGAGCAGGCCTTACCTGTCTCACTTTTTATTTATTCCACCCAGGCTATAAGGCCTAGTGGGGCCATTGCCTGTAGTAAATCTCTTCAGACACACCCAGAACTATGCCAGTCCAGTCAAGGGGCTGAGCTAGTGACCATAAACCCCTTAATCCATAGTCACAGTCTAGATGCAGCTAATTTCAAAAAGCCCCACCTCTGAATGTGTGAAGCATTGGGGGGAGGGGGATATCTAGATACAAGCTATAACAATAACAGTATAAATGGGGGTGGGATTTGAGTTAATTTTTTCTTTCATAATCATCATCTCTTTAATGAGATTGCATTATTTTTATAGTCATAAAGATAAAGTGTATTAAAAGTTCTTTGGAATAACAGAAGAACTGTTGGCCACATTGATAGTGGCTCCAGGCTGGAGCTCTGTAGTGATTTAATGAATGGCCTTGGTGTTCCTCTCTACTCTGGCCTCAGCAACAGGTGACTGTGGGCACCTCTGTCTAGACATCATGTCACAAAACTTTCTAAACTACAGCAAGGCAGCACTGCTCTGTCTGGCTTTTGCTTCCAACCATTCATACTGTTTCCTTCCATTTTGACATTTTAACGCAGTTTCTGTGGGCTTATGGTGACATTATCTTGACAATTCTAAAGTGAGGTGCAGAATGAATCTTGGGTTCTCCTTAAGGCCTGCTCATTGCTGCTTTCCTGCCTGCCTACCATGGGTTCTGCTTCAGCCTGCACCCTACCTCTAGAATCTTTCTCTTTCTCCGCGTTCACCATGTATCACACTTTTATTACAGGATAGTCTGCCAGAAAAACGACATCTGGGCCAAACCTTGAGTCACTGGAATTCCTGGGTGCCAAGTCCATTTAATTAGATTCTACATAAGAATCAAGTTCAAACAAACCTCTCAATAATGTCATTGCTATTTTTTTTAAATGATTTTTTTCCTTTTCTTTCACTGTAGGAGGCTGATAGCAGAAGCAGTGCCTGGGTAGCACTGCCTTCCTGTCTTTCTGCTACAGTCTCACAGGGCAGGAGGGATCTTTATAGTAAGGACACTAATCGCATTCATGAGGCTCTACCTTCCTGACCTAATCACTTCCCAAAGATCCTACCTCTGAATCCCGTCACACTGGGGCTCAGGTTTCGACATAGGAATTTTGAGACCACACCGACATTGAGTCCATTAGACCACATTATTTCTAAAACAGCTTTATTACTTGGCAAAAAATAACTGCCAGGCAACGTACAGTTTTTCAGGGTTAGGTTGTCACAAACACACAGAAAGCCTATCTCTTTAAGAAAAACAAGTTAACATTATTTGTTCTAACAACAAACTTTGAGCTTTCATGCAAAAATGAAAGTATATCCCCCACCATGCATTTGGTGAGATCATTCATGATATTAATAAATTTTTTGCCCTTATTGTATGGTAGAATATGTACATACGTATAAGGTAGGCATTCTCAGTGACCTATTATTTCCTAATTTTCTAATGTTGGAAAAAATGTTTTGAAAAAAATTTTAAGCATCATGCATGGGCACAGACCCATTCAAAATATACCAAAACCAATGGGTCTCATTGAACCAGAGCACAAAGAATGACACCGGCAGCCTGCACACTGCACTCATCGCAGAAGAAAGTCCCACTGGCCACATTTTGATGTGACACAGAGAATATCTGTGGGTAGGGGAATGGGGTAAATACAGTCCTTCTTGTCCTTATCCACAAGGGTACAAGGCTGGGCAGGTTTCAGAGACTTCCTCTAACACAACACACAGCATCAAACTGAATGCAAAAGCAAGATTTAGGCTTCAGCTACTCTACTAAATCAGACACTACAGAGACTTGCAAAAATACCAGTGACGCTCTTCATACTCATTCTTCTTTTTTTAAAATTGAATTCTTCATTGGTACATTTTATATACAGTGCACAATCACACTCAACATTGGGGAATTTGTTCCAGTATATGACACAAGTTAATTCTCATATTTACCCATGTCCCTACCCACCCACAACCCCCCACCCCTTATATACATACTATTTCTTTTTCTTTCTGAATCATATTTATTCTTTCCTCTCATTACATCCCCCCACCTCCCTTTGAATATTTCCTATTTTACAAAATATACATTCTAGAACTCATTTACATCTATAGGTTCTCACACCAGAGAAAAGATACGGTATTTACATATGTGTGATCTATTTATTTCACCTATTAGTGTGTCCTCAAGGTATATCCATTTGCATATAAATGAATGAAACCTGTCATTCTTTATGGCAGAGTAATACTCCATTTTATTTTAAAAAACCACATCTTTATCCAGTCTCCAGTTGATGGGCATCTGGGTTGTTTCCAAGATTGGGCTATCACAAACTGAGCTGCTATGACCATGGGTGTACATATGACTTTACAAAATGATTCTTTTAATTCCTTTGGGTATATTCCTGAGAATATATTTCTAATAGGTTGTCTTATTTATGATGCTATCAGTGAGTTTATTTTACTTTTAAATGTATCAATGAATTTTTAAATCTCGGGTTTTTGTTTTTTTGAATTCTGTGACCATCAGTAGATATGGTCCACTGAAGAGCTTGCTGGGATCTTGAGTGGTTTGTAACCATGTAAGGGGAGCTGAGATGAAAGTGAAAGACAACATAATTTTTCCGTCTGCTTCATCCTTTTTTATCCAGTGTTCCATCTTCAGTGCTGTAAATGATCAGCAGCAGCCTTTCATGGCCTAAGTATCATGAAATGTGAAGCATTTCCCCAAGACTCAGGAGAAAATAGTGTTCTTCCTCTCAGCCTGGATGCCTTGCTCTGAGGAGGTGGTAGTTCAGCAGGCTGGGGACCACTTCCAACCGTGGGCAGTGGGTGACCTGGCTCAGCGATGCCAACATTGCAGAGGGGCTGTGGAAGGAGGTGGGAGGCAGGAAGTTCACGCACTGCCTGGAATGACCTGGGAACTTTGTACCCTGTGGGGAGGCAGTGTGGGGTAGTAGAAGCTTCAGCCTTGGGACCAGCCAATTTGCAGGATTCTCACTTCTGATTTGTAAAGGAGGCAAGAGCAGGAAGATGAGCAGAAAGTGGGCTTTCCTGGGAAACCAACTAGTTCAAAATTTTCTTCTGTCATCCCTGATCTATGACTGCAAGCTTTCCTTCACTTTGAGAAGTCTCAACTTCTCATATTTAAAATGAGGCTAATTGTATGTACCTCCCTGTTTGTGACCCAGTGACAAAGCCCAGGTAATGTCTTAGTGTGGAACATGAGCTATGATCAAAGAATAAGGGGAATACTTAAATTTTAAGTTTTGTTATGGTAGAAGACATACTGTCATTCATTTTCCTCAAAATACTTACCCTCACTTCAAACACACTTATCCCACTCTTCCTGCCAGTTCCGGAAGCGGTTCCGGAAGTTCTCTTCATGAAGGTTTTCCGTGGGACTGTGGTGGCTGCTTCCATGTCCTGAATCAACTGAAAATGTTTACTTTCTATGCTTAGTTTGTCTCTGGAAAAGGGCCAGAATTCTCATTGTACCAAATCTAGTAAGTAAGATGGAGGAAGACACACTGTGATGTTTTTAGTTGTTAAAAATTGTCATAAACATTTTGAATTGACTCAGGACATCAAGGCAGTCATGGAAAGAGACGGTGAAAGACATCTTCCAGAACTGCTTTAGAAAGCAACACGAAGCATCACATAGGTGCGTCTGAAACCAGAGGGAGTATTTTGAGGGAGATTAATGTCAATGTATCTTTTTAAAATTTTTATTTCCGTGGCACCAGGGATTGAACTCAGAACCTTCGACTTGTGAGGCAGGCTCAGTGTCACTGAGCTAAATCCCTGGCCTGACAATATTTTTTATTATAATACATTTAAATTTTAAAAATTTAAATATTCACTCATCTCATACTTAAAGTCGACTTTTAGTAAACACTTCATAGGCATTTTAGCATACTCCAACAACTCCTTTAGGTAGCGTCTTTGGTGGCGAAGGCGACAGAGACAGGATCTTGCTGTGTAGGTCAGTCCAGTCTTGAACTCACTGTGTAATCCCGCCTTGAAGTCATCTGTCCATCGGGAGTGGACACTGTTTGAAGGGTTACTGCCTGGCCGCCCCTTCGCTCTCTGCTTATGAGGACGGCGGCTCCTTCTTCCTTTCCTCTCAGGGGCAGGAAAGAAGGTGCAGATTTCTCCTTTGCTTCAGGTTCGCACTCCCGAACTGATGCTGGCCTCTTTCTTGCATTTAGGAGAGTGAGTCGAGCCGCAACCCCGGCAGCGGTTTCCTGCCAGCTGAGCGACTGGTCGGAGTGGACAGATTGCTTTCCTTGCCAGGGCAGAAAGGTAACGCGCCTATGGGCCGCTGGGGAGCATTTCTGCCTTGATCTGTGGACTAGGAATTCAAATGGAAGTTAGCAGCTGGGGCTGTAAAGACTGAGCTCTGGAGAAGGGAAAATGTTTCTCGAAATAGTATTTGGGAACCTTGGCACCTGGATGGTGATGCTTGTGTCTGCTTCTCCGGGCTTGGTTTGTGAGGCTCCCCTGGGTGAGGCTGTGAACGTGCCCCTGCCCATGGGCACGCCACCTACAGGGTCCTTCCCAAGCCTCCTGCTGTCTAATGAAAATCACCTGGAGGGCCAACGACGGCTTCCTTGTTGTTGTTGTTTTTTTTTTTTTTTGCTTTTTGGAGACAGGGTCTTGCTTTGTAGCTCAGGCTGGCCCTGAGCTCACTATGGTGCCCAGGCAAGCCGCTGCGAAATCAGCAATCCTCCCGTCTCTGCCTCCCAAGTGCTGGGATTACAGGCGTGAGCCACCACGCCCCGCATTATATGTGGTTACCGGGGATCGAACTCAGGTCCTTACACTTGCGAGGCAGGCGCCAGAACCACTGAGCTAACCCTCCGGCCCTTGTTGTTGTTTTTTTTGAGAGAGGGTCTTGCTTTGTAGTTCAGGCTGGCCCTGAGCTCACTATGTAGCCCAGGCAAGCCTCCAACTCAGCAATCCTCCTGTCTCTGCCTCCCGAGTGCTGGGATTACAGGCGTGAGCCACCAGGCCTGGCACTGTGGTATGTAGTATTGATTGCTGGTGGGTGAGTCTCCACGGCCAGCATTGTATGTGGTTACCGGGATCGAACTCAGGACCTTGTGCTTGCGAGGCAGGCACCAGAACCACTGAGCTAAATCTCCGGCCCCTGCGACAGCTTCCTAACAGGATGCCAAATGGCTCATAGGCAGCCAAGCAGCAAAATAAAAAGAAGCTACCCTGGGACAGAAGGTAGCCCGGATTGTGCCACAGCGGGTACACCGAGGACTCTGCTCTGTGGGTATGAAAGCCCTGACACTGAGGGACCGAGTCCATCCTGTCTCGCTCTTCTAAATGGTTCTGAATGATCCAAAGTAGGCCCCGAACCCCATGGCATACGTAGGGAAGGGGGACCCTGGGAGCGCGCTCTGTACTTGGGGAGCAGTGTTCCATTTCTGACTTGTTCAAAAGTGCTGGCTCTGGAGATCTGAGAGCAACTGACCTTTCTCGGTCTCCCTGGGATGTGCCCGTGCCTCCTTGCTGCCAGCATTGCAGCCTTCATTCTGTCTGTCAGCCCTTGATGTCAAGTTCCAACGTTTCAGAATCAATTCTGCAGCTAGATCTGGCTTTGCCACTTATCTGCTGCATCACTTTGGATACATTTTATCCTCTCTGTGCCTCAGGTTCCTTATTGTAGAAGAGAGTAGTAGCAGTACCTACAGCCTCAAGTTATTACGGTTATTAAATGACTGATGAAGGTGAAGCATCTTCTATGACATGTGTTTGACAGGCACTGCGTCGTCCTATCTCTGCCCATGCTTCCCTCTGAAGCCCGCCTCCTGTGGCCTTGAACCCAGTCCTATTCTCTGCTGAGGACTGACTCCCTCTAGACCCAGGCCTGGGCTGGACCCTTTGTTGTTGGATGTCCTTTATGAATTGTTCAAAAATACAGATCAAGGGCGGGGATGTAGCTCAGTGACACTGTGTGCCCACCTGGCAAACACAAGGTCCTGAGTTTGATCCTCAGTACCGCAAAAAACAAACAAACAAACAAACAAACAAACAAACAAACAAACCCCAAAACAAAACAAAACAGATAAACAGATCCAGAAAGTAGCAGGAATATAATCTGGACCTAGTTTATCCGAGTTCAAACTTGAAATTCACTATATTGTTACCTTCATCTCTGAAAAATGGCAGAGCATCCTGGACTGCCCGTGTCTAAAGTTTCTGGCCCCCACACTCTCGTTTTTCCCAGAAACCTCTATTTTTTTTGAGTCATATGAAACAAAATTTGAGAGTTAAAATAATGGAGATGTACTCACTCACAGTCTGGAGACCGGAAGTCTGAAACTGAGGGCCCATGGGGCCACGCTCGCTTTTGGAAGGTGTTGGGGGATCTGTTCGTGGCCTCCTCCGCCACCTGGGGGCAGCCAGTGGCCCTAACCTGAGCTTGCTCCAGTCTCTGCCTCCTAGTCACCTAGTCTCCTCCTCTTCTGTGTGTTTCCCCTCCACGCATCTTCTGGAAATCTCCCTTTGAGAGATCTTCTATGGGTGCAGGGGTGGCGGTTAGAGTCATCAGATAATCTAAGGCAATCACATCTCCAAAACCTTCATTCCAGCCGCAAAGCCTTTCCCTATACAAGGACACATTTCCACAGACTACAGATTCGGATTTGAAATCACTGTGTCACCATTATTCACCCTATCCCACATTCTAAACTCAATTTTTTTCTCCTGTGTTTCAGTTTAGATAGCACATAACACAAGTGAATTGCTGATAGTTAAAATCAGAACTGAATTACCTCTTCAGTGATTCAAAAAGACATGTGTCTTTAAAGCAATCCTTAAGATAATTGAATTCTGTTAATTATTTAACTAAAAGACCACCTCAGTTTCTTTCTATTCATATGTTTCTTCCTCTAAAAATCACCCAAACAAAGATGTGCAGTTCTGGAAGGAAACATCATCTATGAGCTAGAAAAGAAAATTATATCTTAATGACACTGACCACAGGCAAAGGCATGGAGAGGTCCCCACAGGAGCAGTAGCGCCAACCTGCCTGCAGCCCCTGTCTTCACTATGCCGTAGCAACCTAGAAAGCGAGGACCTGACAGAAATGAACCTGAAGGCCTACAGTGCCCATCCCAAGCATGGGAGCTACAGGAGCGACCGCATGGTACTGGCAGCTGCAATTGTCAAATATGTTCTATTGACTTGACATGGCACTGATGCTTTAAACAAATAGGTTGTGTAATTGGACGTCTTCTGCCAACTGAAGAGGATAGACACGCTCATCCACTTTGGGTAGGTCACATATTACAGTGCCAGGGCCTAGATTTGAACCTCGGTCTGTTCAACTCCAACACCCGGGGAGATTTACCATTGTCTCCACTGCCACTTATAAGCTTAGCACTCAGAGGCCCAGGCAGGAGGATCACAAGTTCAATACCAGTCTAGGCTCCATTAGGAGACCCTGTCTCAAAAGAAAAGCAGTAAAATGCCCATTGTGAGAGGAAGAAGTACGTTAATAGTCCACTTCCTTTGGGAGCGGCCTCACAGCTGACATGGGGTGGCGGTGGTGTTGATGACTACTATTCCCTAGTGTACACCAGGGCCAAGCAGCTATTACCTGTACGACCCCTTATCTCAGCGACACTCTTGTACACACCTCACTTTACAAATGAGAAAACTGAAAGCCTGAGACACCAGCCAACACACCTGGTAATGTCTGTACAGTCAAGGGCAGAACTAGAACTTAACCCGGCTAATATAGGACTCCCAACAGCGAGTAACCTTACGAACTTGTGAAGATGGCATGAGAGGAGGAACGCAAAATGTGTGGCCATCATCAGCACAGATGATGTTCATGGCCATTGTGGTCCTGTGGGTAATTACAGAGTGAAAAAGCTGACAAATTCTTTAAAAGTGAGAAAGAGAACACCCTCTACATGTGAATACTCACCATCCCTGTATTTGCATACAGAAGGATAAGATCATGGGGAAAAAATAAAATACCCTGATATCTTAGTTGGGATTCACTAGAGGACCAGATTGATAAGGCATTTTAAAATGGCTGCCCGTGGACTCTGGGTTGGAGGAATGCAAAATGGCTGCCTGCATGCTGGAGTAGCCAAGGATCCAGTGAAAAGTTGTAGGTCTGGAGTTCATTGCAGAGTCCAGTGTGTGTCCACGTCAGAAAGCCAAAGGGTCTGTACTGGAAGGCTGAAGGAACTGGATACGAATATCCAAAGGCAATGGCAAAGGCTGGAGCTTTGCAGAAGATGAAAGAGGAGACTTTTTTCTTCCTCCCTTTTTATTCCACCTAGACTCAAAACCTATTGTTTAGTGCCACTTACACCCAAAGTGTGTCTTCCTTGCTCACTTTGTGGCTTACCTGCCAGTCATCCACAGATACCCCCAGAGCTTGACTAACCCAGGAAGTTCCTATGTAAACAGAGGTGATAAGTCACAATTATCAATTATATCTGATATGCCCAAATTGGTCATTAATTAATCATTAATTCATCACTGGTCACTCATTAAAGTCTCCTTGCAGAGTTTATAAGCCTCTGACCGACCCACACTATTACACAGATTCTCTCTGTCTTTCTGTCCATCACCATGTAATAATACTCTGTCTTCTACCAGCAGCTTGGGACTCTGCCATCAAAAGGACCATCCCCAACCAGATAAAGGTCCTGGACTTTGTATGTCCATAACCATAAGCAGAATTAATCCTCCTTTCTTTATAACTGGCCATGTCAGTGGTGTGTGCTTTTAGCAACAGACAATGGCCTAATAAAGGGCAAGGGTAGAAGCACACTGCTCTTCTCCTCAGCTTTTTCACTGGAATCACCTGAACAGATTTCCTGCATAATGATAGTGATTAGACACCATGGTCTACCAGGCACAGGGCCAAGTGCCTGCACACATTTCTACCACTCAGATCTCACCTAGTCCCATCACAGTGGGAAACAGAAATGCTCAAGAAAGTAAGTGGCCTACTTGTCACTGATTGGTTATCTGAAGTGATCCACTAATTCCCATGCCAGTTTCTGTGGGCTCAACCAACAGGTCAGGGCCACATATTTCCTTACTAGATACTCTTCATGGGTGATCTCTGCATGGTTTGTTCCATATTATTATGTTATATCTCCTTGACTAGACTTTAATTATCTGGAAGGCAGAGATGGGATCTCATATTTCTCTGAATATGCTAGTTTTCAGCTTCTTCCTTTTACATTGGGATCTGATTCAAAAAACTATAAGAAGTGTTATCATGAGCCCATAAAGCCCCAAGACCAACATGGATGTTAATTCTTCTCTTTCTTCCATCAACCAATATGAATTCACCTGCAGTTAATGCTGGACCCAGGGACTTGGGTGATGACTTCAGAGTCCTCTTGGTTTCTCTCTTGGGTGAACTCTTTCTGCAGAATAGGCAAGATGACCACTGGATGCCCACATTCCTCTAAATTCCAGTAAAAAGAAGCTTTCTTTCCAAAATACCCAGAGGATTGAAGTAATCATTGCAACCAGGCAGTTGTGTCTACTTTGTGGGCCCAGCATGGCTGACCCTCCCACATGCTTGTGAGCGAGGGGGTGAGGCCATCCACACTGGAACTACAGTAGACATAGCCCAAGGAAAGAGGGCTTTCTGTGACCAGAAGAAATGCTGTAAATGTCCCTCAGAAGCGTACCTGACCTCCAGTCAGTGCCAGGTGCTTGAGGCCATGTAAGACATGGTCTTTCCTTTATCCCAGCTATAAGTTGCTCAGATGGGTGGGAGAGATGGGCACATCGTGAGTGCCCTTTTGCATATGACAAGTGCTAGGAGAGAGGGAAGCATGTGCACTACTGAGTACGTGGCTAAATCAGGAAGCCTTTCCAGGAAAGGTTAACCATGAATCTTGAAAGATGAATGTTGATTGACTGGTTGAAGAAAGGAGCGGGGAGGTCCTTCCCAGGAATAGAAAGATCCTTGAAGTCTTTGTCCCCATCTGACCCTGGCTGCTTGGGGTTCTTTTGCAGCATTCCAGCTGGTAACAGTGCCACTCATGGTGGTGCATATCTGTGCGCCCCACCTCTTGGGAGCCAGCCCTGTAGACAGCCCTCAATCACAGCCTTATGTTGAAGTGACATCTGCTTGCACAAGTCTCAGTTGATTGACAAGAATGTGTCTGTTCACAATCTGATTCAGTACCGATACCGGAGCCTCTTACAGCCAGCCAAGTTTGGGGGAACCATCTGCAGTGGGGATATATGGGATGAAGCCAGCTGCAATAGTCCTACACCTTGTCTCAGGGAACCACAGTGTGGACAAGATTTCCAGTGTAAGGAGACAGGTGAGTAGCGTTCGGTGGGATGCCAGCTGTGCCTGTCAAACTTAATATGCAGAACACTTCCCCAGGGATCCTGGGAAAATTTACTCTTTAAACCCTTCCCTTGGAGCTTTCTTTTCTGAAGGTTTGGGGTGGAGGTTGGGAACCTGTATTTTTTTTTTTTTTTTTTTTTTTTTTTTGCTTTTTGAGACAGGTCTCGTGTTATAGTTCAGGCTGGCCCTGAGCTCACTATGGTGCCCAGGCAAGCCGCCGCAAACTCAGCAATCCTCCTGTCTCTGCCTCCCGAGTGCTGGGATGACAGGCGTGAGCCACCACGTCCAGCATTGTGGTATTCGGTGTTGGTTGTTGGTGGGTGTGTCTCCACGCCCAGCATTATATGTGGTTACCGGGGATCGAACTCAGGACCTTGCGCTTGCGAGGCAGGCACTGGAACCACTGAGCTAACCCTCCTGCCCAGGAACCTGTATTTTAAGCCAAGCCAGCAGCCCAAGTTGTTTTGATTCAAGTCTGCAGGAGCATTTGTTGGTTTATTTAGAAAATGTACACTTTATGCACTCATGAGTAAATGCTTGCTGGACACAGTATGTGCCCGACAGAGTACCCTGTGCTGTTAGTACAAAGACGAAAACATAATGCACTTGGCCTTGAAGTTCTCCTGGTCTGTGTGGAAGATAATGAGGAGTCGATCACCAGTCACACAGTGGCCACTGTCATGGGCATGTGGACACAGTCACACAGACTCCCCAGGAAGTGCCCAGGTTGGCTGTGGGGAGTCAGAGAAAGCTGCAATGTGGAATGTGAGCTGAGACATGGTAAATAAAAGAGAAGTCTCAAAGACATACAGATCATGGGACTCAGGGACTCTCAGTCCATTCTGGGATATTTGTAGCATCAGAGCTTTGGGAAGAGACAGGAGATAGGCTCAGGCAGGTGGCAGGGGGCTGTGGTGTTTGGGAGAGGTGTGGCATTCTGAGAGACACAGGAAGGGGGACTCTTTGGCCAGCCTGGTGCTTTAGAAAGATTCCCAGGGGCTGCAGTGTGGAAGAAGACTGAGCAGGGCAATGCAGGCCAGAGCTGGGGCCTACGGCTGGGGTCAGCGAGGTCTCAGGGCAGAGGCAGCAGTGTGGATAGGGAGGGTGGGGCAGGGCTGGTGGCCTCCTGAATGGAAAAGCCTGGTGACTGTGACAGAGGGGCGGGTCCAGAACGCACCCACAGCTTCTCTTCCCTCAGGTCGCTGCCTGAAACGGTACCTTGTGTGTAATGGGCACAGTGACTGTCTCGATGGCTCTGATGAGGACGACTGTGAAGATATCAGGATCCCTGAAAATGACTGCAGCCAGTACGATCCAATTCCAGGATCAGAGAGGGCGGCCTTGGGGTGAGAGTCTGCTTGCGGTTACTCCGGAGCCAGGGACGACTTCCGGTCGGTCAGAGCAGTAGTTCTGGGGACACAGAGGGCCTGTTTGCTAGGGTTCCTCTGGCTGCACCTGGGAGAAGCGCCCGCTGCCCCCAAAGGTCACAGTCTAACTGTGACTGTGCAGGGGTCTCTTCTCTGTCTCTCCTCTCGCTCCACCATCCCTGACCTTACAGCCGGTCCATTTCCGAGGAAGATGAGGAGGAGCTTCATCTTCCGTGAAGCTCTCCCCTGGTTCCCAAAATTGCTACATCCTTGACCTGTGTGTCTTTTCTGGGGTCCCTGCCCACAGTCTATTTCCCATGGTGCCAAGAAAATGGGCTTTCAATGAAGGCAGGACCATGAGCCTCTGCTTCACCATTGTTCGCTTCAACACCCAGCTACAGGTGTGTTCTCTGTTGGGATTCAGTCAGCCGCGATTCTAATTTCTCCTCTTCACCCACCCTCCATTTCTTGAATGGATCACTCTTCCCTCTGAGCCACAATAAATGTAGTTGCTTCCTTTGGAAGCCTCTCCCTGCTCCTCCAGAACTCCTACCTGGCCACTCCTTAGCTAGTGAAAGGGGCTGAATTACACGTATCCCACCTCCCCTCCATCTTGTGTTGATGCCCTGACTCCCCAGGGAACTGCGTTTGGAGATGGGGATTCTATGGAGGTAAGCAAGGTTAAGCGAAGCCACAAGGCGCGACCCTGATCCAACAGGGCTGGTGTTTAAAGAAGGAAAAAGAGAAGGAAGAGGAGAAGCAAAAGAGGAGGAAGAAGGAAAAGATAAAGCGGAGGAGGGAGAGGAAGATGAGGAAGAGGACAAGGAGGAAAGGAGAAAACAGATTTCTCTCTATCCACGTGTACAGGGAAAAGAAGCCACGTGAGGACAGAGAGAACAGCGGCTAGAAGCCAGGAAGTGGGTCACCAGCAGCCAACTGTGAGGGCACCTGAATTTTGAGCTTTGACCACTGGAACCATGAGAAAAGACACTTCCATAGTTGAAGCTGGCAGTTGGTGATGGGCTGCTCGTGAGCTCAGGCACAGCGTTCCTGTAGGTTAGCCCTTCGCGGTGGTCTCGGAGGTAGGTAGTCACCTACCTGGACCCTGCCTGTGGGGCCTTTGCCCCTCCTAGAGCTGCCACACTCTTGCTGACCCTGCTACAGCACAGCCCTTGCTCAGAGTGGCCTTCTGCTACGGTCAGGAACCCGCCATTGGCTCCTGTCCCCTCTTTGAGTGCAGAGGTCGCTTCTGACTGCCCTGTCCACACCTTCGGCTTTTCTCTCTGAGCTCCGGCTGCCCTGAACATGTCCATCTGTGTGACCACGTGGCACCCACAGATAAGGAAACGGGGGTACTTATGGTGCTGTGGCCCAGCCGTGCTGCAGCCCACGCAGGGGCGAGTGCAGGCTCTGCGCCCGGCGGCCCTCTCCACTAGGGTTTCACTACTCTGAGGTCACAGCCCACCTACAAGATGGGCCGGAAGCCGAGGAGACCGTGCGGACACACACTTAAAGCACATTGTGCTTTCTCAAAGATTACCAAAATGAAATACCTCAGCCCGGGTGGCTTAAATAACAGAAATGTACTTTCTCGTAGCTCAGGAGCTAAGAAGGCTAAGATGAAGATGTCAGCAGTGCAGATTTCCCCTGAGCCCCTCTCGTGGGTTTGTGAATGGCCAGTGTCTCCCCGTCCCTCCAAGGATACCGCCATGTGGGTAGATGTCCACCCTGGTGACCTCGCCTTAACTTACTTACTTCTTTAAGGACTCTGTCTCCGAGCACAGTCACATTCTGAAGTCATGGGGGTGAGGACTTCGACCTGTGAGCGTCCATCAATTAATTGAAGGGGGTTCTTGTTGATTTTAAAGTGTGAAGAGCACAGGAGAAGCACGGAATGACCCACTGGCCCAGCCCCATTCTCCCTGCCCCCACCAGGAGCATTTCCCATGCTCTTCCCGGTGGCAGCTTTGCCCAATGTCCGTCACTACCCAAACTGGAAGAATCCCTGTCTTGCCTTTGATGCTGGCATCTTGATAGTTCTTCTGTCTTCTTTTTTTTCTAGTCAACGTATTATTCTGTAACAGGCGCCAACAGAACATGAGCAGAGGGCAAAATTCAGCTTACTGTTTTCAGAAATGAAAATACCACTTTTGCCCTGTGACAGCAGAGTTGAGTGGCTGTCCCACAAATCTATGGCCTGCGAGGTTCAGGGTATCCACTATCTGGACCTTTATTTTTTATTTTTTCAAAGAAATGCTGACTCTATTACATTTTAACTACAAAATAATTTGACTACTGTAGAAGGAGAATTAGATTCCTGCACATTTTTCCTTTTATCAGCAGTGTTACAGTAAATATTTCTGTACATAGGGTGTGATGATTCCTACATGGTAGATTTCCAAAAGGTAGAATGTCTCTGATTATAATTTTATTTGACTGGGCCTTTTGTACCTACTTTGTTATTGCATAGTAAGTACAGTACAATCTTTTTTTTTTGAGACAGGGTCTTGCTTTGTAGTTTAGGCTGGCCCTGAGCTCACTCTGTAGCCCAGGCAAGCCTGGAACTCAGCAATCCTCCTGCCTCTGCCTCCCGAGTGCTCGGATTACAGGCGTGAGCCACCACGCCTGGCACTGTGGTATGTAGTATTGATTGTGGTGGGCGTGAGTCTCCATGCCCAGCATTGTATGTGGTTACCGGGGATCGAACTCAGGGCCTTGCGCTTGCAAGGCAGGCGCCAGAACCACTGAGCTAAATCTCCGGCCCCCAGTACAGTACAATCTTAAGACTCATTGTTGTTTCAAGTTTTTGTTTGGCCTGATAGGCCAGCTGTATTTATAAGCTACAAGTGGAAAGAAACATGTTCAATATGTAGGTAGAAACTATAGGCTTGAATAAAATTAAGGAACCCAGATTTTACTGTCAAGAAAAGGTCTTAGGGGAAAAATTTAGCTTTGACTATGTACGACCTACTGAATTTTTTTGAGCTTTAATTTCTGCATTTGCAAAATTGTCAGGAGGTTGAAAGTTAATGTATGCTAAGTGTCTCATTCAGTATGTATTCAATTCATCATAGCTATTAATACTTCACTTTCACTAACAGGAAGAAAGAGAGGTGGAAGGAGGAGGAAGGAAGTTATAGACAGTGGATCCCTGCTCTGTGTCAGGGGCTGTATGTTTAGCCATTTATTCCTGGAGGCAGAGTTTCTTCAGTTTGTCCCTTGCTCCTGTGGTGCACCCATGTCTTGTCACCGCAGCACAAACAATTATGATGGGTACTGAGCCCGAGGTGATTACTGACAGCCACAGGACATTACCCTGAGTGTACAAAGAAGGCCACACAGAGGAGGTGACATCTCAGGAGGGTCTGGATGGTGAAATAGGAGCTTAGGAGACAGAGACAGCAATCATGTCCCTGTCTATTACATGTGAGACTTTGGCTTTGAACTCTTAGCCAGTTCTTGAGTTTTTGTTCTGTTGACAGAGTCACAGTCAAGCATAGCAAAGGGCACTGCCATTACTTTTGCACTGTGCCCATCTCACATGCCAGGCTGCCTCAGGGCTTTGGTCCTTCTGGGGCTTAGAGTCCTAGCTTTAGTGGTGTGTGTTACACCTGGGATTTCAAACCCTCGGTTTAGGAGCTGAATGCTTTTCTGGAATAATAGGAATAGTGGCAGTAACAACGTGGGTTCAGTGCTAGGTTATGGTTCCTTCACAGATTTTAGTTCTGTGAACATGGTTGTTATTACTTTGCTTTCACAAATGGCTAATCTGTGGCACAGAGAGATAAAATGGTTGTAGTCACACAGCTAGAGGTGGCAGAGCTGGGCCACTGGCTTCTGTGTTTTTTTTTTGCTTTTGAGACAAGGTCTCGCTTTATAGTTCAGGCTGGCCCTGAGCTCACTATGGTGCCCAGGCAAGCTGCCGCAAACTCAGCAATCCTCCTGTCTCTGCCTCCCGAGTGCTGGGATTACAGGCGTGAGCCACCACGTCTGGCATTGCGGTATGTGGTGCTGATTGTTGGTGGGCGTGTCTCCATGCCCAGCATTATATGTGGTTACCGGGGATTGAACTCAGGACCTTGCACTTGCGAGGCAGGCACCGGAGCCACTGAGCTAACCCTCCGGCCCTGGCTTCTGTGTTTTAATTATTAAAAATTACACATATTCTCTTTTATTCATTAAATTTATTGCTTTATTTTAGATATACATGATGATCACATTCATCAGTGGGGCTTTGTACCTGTTCCTGGTGTATCTTGCTTTTTATTTTTTCCCATTCCCCTGCCCTCCCTTCGGGCTCCCCTCCATCTCTCTTTATATATATGTTTATTTTCCATTTTTTCTCTCTCTATTTTTATTTTATTTTATTTTATTTTTTTGATACCATGGATTGAACTCAGGACCTTTCACTTGCCAGGCAGGCAAGATAACACTGAGCTATATACCCAGCCCTTTTTCATCTCTTTTTCTCATTTTTTTCTTTCTCTATTTTCCTTTCCTCTGCCCTCATCTCTAATTCCCCTTCCTGTTTGAAGATTTTCTTCCTATTTCACAGTATCTATTAACATTTTGGTCCTCATTTACACTTTCAGTTTCTCACACCAAATGAATTATTCAGTATTTACATGTATGTCCTATTTATTTCACTGAGTATGACCTCAAAGTGTATTCCTTTAGCTATAAATGTCTCTAGTTTATCTGTCTTATGGCTGACTTATAATCCATTTGATAACAACTAGTGTCTTCTTTATCCAGTCACCAGTTGATGGGCATTGGGTTTGTTTCCAAGATTTACCTGTTAGAAACTGTCCCACTATAAACATGGGTGCACGCATGCCAGAGGTAACTGTTCAAAAAAATATTAAGTGTAAGTCAAAAATAGATTTTGTCCCCCTAATATGTTTTGACAGTGACTGTGAGCTCCTTACCTGTATTCACCTCTGAGGTCGTGCGTCAGGCACTGGTCAGGTGATGGTCAGAGCTGACCGGATGGCCTGACCAATTGTCCAGACCCAGGCCCAGGTTCTCAGCACTCTGTGGTCTCCTAGCACACTCTTAAGGGGGAACTCTAGGGATCCAGAGAACACGGTTTGAGAAACCAGTGCTCCATTTCCAGCCACGGTCACCTCCAGAGGACACATTCGATGGGCTCTGCCTTCCAGAGCTCTTTCCCAGCAGCTGTCTCTCCAACTTAGGTACAATATACTAACCCAGAGAGAAGCTCAGAGCGTGTACGATGCCAGATATTACGGGGGCCAGTGTGAGATGGTGTACAACGGGGAATGGAGGGAGCTCCGCTACGACCCCACCTGCGAGCACCTCTACTATGGGGATGATGAGAAGTACTTCCGGAAGCCCTACAACTTCCTCAAGTACCACTTTGAAGTAAGGGAACAAAGACGCTCTTGGATCCTAGGGGGTGGGGGAGGGAGGAGAGGCCTGTTGGGCGGATGGCTTGCTCTGGAAGCTGATGTTGGCCCCTTCACACTCGGCCCCAACACCTGCCCAGGGCCGAGGAGGGTGGGAAGGAAGGTAAGGACAGCAGGTGGCAAGACAAAACCCATCCAGCTCCATCCCAGAATCCCAGAGTGGCTGTGAGCCCTGGTCCCTGGACTGCTGGGCAGATGACCTTGGTCCAGGCTGTGGCTCATCAGACACTGCAAGGCCACAAGCAGCTTCCTAAAAGTGGGGTGCAGGCTTCAGAGACCTAAACCCTGCTCCTACCAGCCATTTTTGTCTTGTTTTGGGTGTATGATTTTGTTCGAAAGTGCTCACATGTTGCCGATGATGCCTCAGACTCTTGCCTGTAAGATCTGGCACCTCCTTGGTCCATCAGATCAGTTCTAGGCCCTGCTGCGGCCAGCCACCCCTCACCCCCATGCTTTGAAGGAGCTGTCCATACGGCCAACACCACTGACAGTTTATCTTGTGTTGGACCTCCTCCTTCCACACAAATCCCCCTATTTAACTCCTCACACAACACAGAGGGACAGATGTCACCACTGTCCTGCTTTTAAAAAGGAGAGGTAAAGGAATAAAGTCTGAGCCCAAATCAGTGTAAAGTCAGGCTGGTTATAGATCATATACATTACGTCAGGATGCAGGGCTCTGAATAGCCCCACTGCCATGTCCTTTCCATCCCCACATTTCTCAGGAGAAAATTCTTGGCAGAAGATAGTAGCAGACTTGTGAGCTCCTCTTTTAAGCAGTTTGGTTCCCCAGTCCATGCCTTCCTCTACCCTCCTATCAGGCCAAACTGGAAGACATTTTCCTAATTTCAAGGAACACTTACAGTCTACATGTCAGGCAAGATGCACTTGAAACTCAAATATGTAAAGAGCAAAAGAGGAAGTCAGATAAATAGGAATTAGGGACAAGTTCAAATAATTTTCCAAATTACCTCTGCCACTATTTCAAAAGTATTTTAGTATATACACTGATTTGTTCCATTTCTACTACTAACTTGTTAGTTGATTGAGAAGAAAGTTTTGTTATTACCTGTTTGTTTCTTCTCTGTAAAAGACCATCTTTTTTCCATGTCTTATACTCTGAATAACTACTTTGAAAATGATGATACCTCATGTAGTAACTTGTTATTCTCTTATTATTATTATTATGAAATTGTTTTATTTTTTTCATAAAGTAAACAAAAGGATGGACTGTGCTGGGCTGTGGGTACAAAGGATTTTCAAATCTCAGTGGCTTGAAGCAGCCACGTCTTGGGAAATGGAAACAAGACACCAAGGAACGCATTCAACACAGACACCAAGGGACTCATTCAACACAGACACCAAGGGACTCATTCAACACAGCCTCTCGGGACTGTGCAGCCAAGGCCTCATATGCTCCAAAAGTTTGTTTCTGGGACTTCAGGGCCTGAGGCCATGTCTCAGAACGGAAGTCATCATAGAAATGCAAGCCTGCTGTGTGCCCAGCCCAGAATAATTGAACATTGTGGGCAGCTCTGAAGCATAGCTCTGCTTTGGCCAGTGGTGGCAAACCTGTGGCGCACGTGGCATTGCTGGCTGTTTATTGTCACTGAGAGCTCTAAAAGGTGCATCATCCCTGGCTTAGGTGATCATACTCTGCCAGCTCTCTGCCAGCTCTCCTTGCCCCTTTCCTCACAGGCCAGGCCTGCTCGGGGATCCCTGGACCTCACATTGCAGAGCTCTCCTTCCCAATAACGATAATCTGGGCAGAAAGACCACACTTGGCACAACGAAGTATTTTATCAGAATAGATGTCTCTTTTAGAAGTATCACTAAATGCCAACTAATATCATTGTGTTTTATGGATTTTAGTGAATATCAGTCTGATAGCTGGATTAGCCTTTTCAAAGGATCTCATCATAATCTGAAACTTTAGATATTTTAGTGAGTAAGGATTTAAATGCTAAGTGTGACAACAAAAATAGCTCTCTCTGCATAATGCTCATGTTGATTTTGTTGCTTTTCAGGCCTTGGCAGACTCTGGAATGTCCTCAGAGGTGTATGATGATGCAAATGACTTACTTTCTAGAGTAAAAAATGACAAATTTCAGTCAAATGGAATAACCCTTGGCATAGGCCCAACCAAAGGTGCTGTCAGTGTAAATGTGGGTGTCTCCTGGTCAGAAGACTCTTCATTCTTGAATAAGTTAAGCAAGTATAATGAGAAGGTATTAAAACATAATGTCTGTGCCTCACACTCCTCCATGATCTATACTGAACACGTATTGCCATAATGGCATTAAAAAGTACAGTAGTAATTGAACCTTAATTTGCTTGTATAATTGGAAATGTCTGATCAATGGTAATCACGTTTGTTTTTCTTATTACACTTTTGCACACAGAATCATCACAAAGGGAATAAAATTGAATGATAAGGCTCTTATCACTTCACAACCCCCATGCTTTTTTATGGTTACCTGCAGCTCATAGGAAAAGGCATATAGTGGCAAAGTGTTAAAGAGAACCAGTCAGATCCTCTCAATTTGACTTGGAAATATTTCTAATGAATGTCTTGTTTTTCCAAATAGATAAGAGGTTTGGCATGTTCAATAAATCTTTCATTTATTTATCAGAATTTACCACTAAGTACCCGTTATTTGAAAGGATCAAGAAATGCTTCTTTGGAGAAGGCAACATTCTAAACTGAGATCTCAGGACTAGTACAAGATATCCAGACAAAGGGAGATGGAAGTTGACAGCAGGGTGTATCAGTTAGCTTTCAATCGCAGTAATAAGATGCTTGAGATAATTAACTTAAAGGAGAAAAGGTTATTTAGCTCACAGCTCTGGAGCTTCCAAATCAAGCTTGGGTATAACTGGTGGGTTGGTTCTGGCAACTGTGCTAGGATGCTAGGTGGTGAAAGCAAGGAGCAAGCAGTGCAGTGAACTGCTTACATGGTAAGCCAGGATGCCAAAGAGAAAGGGATCAGGGTCCCACCATCCCTTTAAAGCACTTGCTCTCAGTTACTAAGGACCGTTCATCAGTCCCACCTGCTAAAGTTCTTGCTACTCTGAGGACCAATCCTTTATCACATAAACCTTTGGGATCATTCAACATGGAAACTATGGTGATGTATTAGGAATGGGAATTGTCGTGTCCAAAGTGTTGAAGATGAAGCCTGGGATAAGGGAGAGAAGCAGAGGGTGATGCAAATGGAGAGGTAGTCAGGGGCCAGAGAAATATTTATTGAATCAATTAGAAATCAACCAAAATATTTCAAATTTGCTAATACCAGGACTGTGAATCTAGTTAGGGTTCAAAAATTATCTTGGGTGCTGGAGATTTAGCTCAGTGGTTCCAGTGTCTGCCTTGCAAGCACAAGGTCCCTGCTTTGATCCTTGGTAACCACATACAACAGTACTGGGCATGGTGACTCATGTCCACTGGCAATCAGTGCTACATACCACAATGCCGGGCGTGGTGGCTCATGCCTGTAATCCCAGCACTCGTGAGGCAGAGGAAGGAGGACTGCTGAGTTTGAGGCTTGCCTGGGCTACATAGTGAGCTCAGGACCAGCCAGAACTACAAAGCAAGACCCTGCCTCAAAATAAAAAATGTTTCTTGGAGGGTGAAAATACAGTTACAAAAATAACTTACTCAAGAACTATGAATTCTGGAGCTTTGTACAAATTAGCTATTGCCCCTAAGTCTGGCTGCAGCTGCTCTGCAGTCGTGTTTATAATGTCTTTTGCTAAAAGTGGGTGATCTTTTTGATCTTTCGCTATCATTTTGAACCAAGGTCTATAGTAGAAATTCCCATAGATGACCTTATTTCTCTGAAGCCACCCAGCATGACTCTGATGTTATCGTTTATTAAATGAGAATCCAGAACAAGGTCACCCCTAGAATGCAAGCTCCATGAAGGCAGTGGGCTAATTCAGTTACCATTATGTCCCCTGCATTCAACAGAGACCATGTGACTATAGGCACCATGGATATTTGCTCAACACATTAAATTAAATGACATTCTGTTGTGTCGCCAAAGGCATTGTAAGCGTATCGGTAACAGACGCATGATTTTTACATAGGAGGCTGCAGAATGCCGTGCTTTGATTAGAGCCCAGGGAGCTGTGGAGGTGAGAAAGGAGTGGGGACAGCAGAGAGGAAGCAGGGCAGTGGAGAGGCCACTTCAGGGACTAACCAGACAGGAGTGGAAGAGAATCTGATCTGTGCTGGACAGTGGGAACAGAGGTGGAGGCAGAGGAGAACTCGGGCACTCACTGGCGTCCGATGCCTGCTGCTGATGTAATCTAGTAACGCTCTGTGGGTGTATGTTCCTGGGTTCTCCTCACCTACTACCCACTTTGCATCGTCTCACGGATTAAAATGTGTGTTCTCTTGCCTTACTCAATGGCGCTCACCTCGACAGAGATACGGCTTCATGAGAATTTTCACAAAGGTGCAGACAGCCCACTTCAAGATGAGGAGGCACAAGATTATGCTGGATGAGGGGATGCTGCAGTCGCTGATGGGGCTTCCGGAGCAGTATGACTATGGCATGTACTCCAAGTTCATTGATGACTACGGCACCCATTACATCACGTCTGGATCCATGGGCGGCACTTACGAATACATCCTGGTGTTTGACAAAGCCAAAATGGAATCTCTCGGTAAGTGGAGCTTCTGTTTACAAATGGTCACCAACACACAGGCCAGGGTGGAGCCCTGACTCTGAGCCCCTGGCTGCTCTTTTAGTTTCCAGGACAGCCCTGTTAGGTAACAATAAGTGTTATTGTTTCCAGAGAAGTGAGGTCCACCACGATTAGCTAGTGAGCATAACAGACAGGATTTGAACTCAGACTTCAACTAGCTGGCCCCCATCGTGTACACATAGTACTACCTCACCGCCAAGTTTCTAATAATAAAGAATTTTGGAGATTTTGTTATGTAAAGTGAGAAAGCTTATTTTAAATGTAGGGCTTCCATTTTTTTCACTACTGGGACTGAATCCAGGGCATCATGCATACCAGGCAAACATTCTACCACTGAGCTACGTACCCTAAATGTAGATTCTTTGTTAGTGAAACTCCCACATACCCAGTCAGTGAAACTAACAACTTTAGAAGCCTCTCAAATTTGTCCTTCTCTTTTGCCCCTGTAATCTTCATGGCCTTTCAGTTCTTTCTCATCTGTCCCTTTTTCTCTCCCCTTTTTCCTTCCTTGATAGGTTTATCTCTTCTTTCATTCAGATTGGCCTCTAAATGCCCCTTCCAGTCACTCTTAACAACCGGTACTAGACAGCTATGTTTACATTACACATCCAATAGAATCATGACCTTGCCTAGTGTGTTGAAAGCTAAAGAAGAATGACATCAACAACCTTCATGATCTCTCTTAAGCTGCTAGAACAGAGGTTCTCAAAGTATGGGTCCCAACTGGCCACTTGTTAGAAAAGCAAATTCTCAGGCCTCACCTCAAAGCTAACTGAATAAAAAATTATTGGAGTGAGCCTTAGAAATCCGTTTTCACACGCTGCTAGCAATTCTGATGCTTGCTTGTTTTAAGATCAGTGACCTAGTCAATGATTGAGTAAAATATGGCGGAGCTCCCCATACTGTAAGGTCAAGTTCAGATTCTGTTTCAAGATTCTTCCATGAGTGCAGCAGCCCAGGTTGGGCTCTCTTTCTCTTCAACACATTCATATCTATTCAGTGTTGTTTGTTTTTTAAACTACTATTTTCCAAATGCTGATATTTCCTTCTTATCTATGTAAAAGCAAATATCATGTCCAACATCTTTCTGTTTCTTTAGCACTCAATAGAGAGCTTAATACATAGCATGCCAGTCAAAACAGGAAGTATTAACTTATATTCTAGGCTAAGACCATTCATTAATTCACCCATCTGCCTGTCTACTCTTTCTACTTTTTCTATTTTAAAATAAATACTTGAAAGTGCTCTACAGAGTATCCAATATGTTTGTGACCAGGATATGTTGGTGGTTCTCATCCACTAAAGAGCATAATATTTTCAGAACTGCAGGTTTCAATCTAATAGCAGGTCTTAAAATCAGTGTATAGATCAGGGGCAAATTTTGAAGAACAGCCCTAAGGAATAGAATAGAAAATACCTGGACTTTAGGTACTGAAGTTATTGCTTCAGGAAACTTTTCCAGTTGAGTACAGACATGAATACATATACTATGTCATAATACAAAATGAATAGCTTACTATGGAGCGTTGTTTTAAAAAAAAGCTGGAGAAAGTCTTCAGTGGGGTCTTTTTAGGATCATTAAAAATATGAGAAAGGAGAAAGAATTAACATTTGTTGAGCACTTACTAGGTTCCGGATGAAATTACACATTTTCCCTTTTCTTGCCAGCGCTTGGAGGTTGGCGTTAAGGCTGAAGCTCATCAGACAGGTGGATTATTTTACCAAGAGCTGCTGAAATCTGGCTTCAGATCCCTGGCTTCACATTTTCCCCTTGGTGGTTTCAGGGTAGCCTTTCATTTGGGCTGCAGTGTGGGGTTACTAATTAATTGCCTGGGGAATCTGCAGGGCCTTCCTCTTTAAAATCTGTGAGGCAGAAATGGGCTAACAATGTGGTTAATATTCAAAAGAAGCCCACCAACAAATTGTCCCAGGGATAATTACCTCATCTCTGTTTATAGAAAACCATATGTCGATAATAGCACAATTTGCTATTTGTGAAGAGCTGCTTTTCTATAAATCCAGAAAGTTAGTGTTGCTTTCCTATAAATATGGAAATGTGCTAATCATCACCTCATCTGCTGGAGACCACTAATAAATCAGAATGTCATTTACATATTAACCTAAAAAGAACAAAAACATCTACCTTCCTTCCCTTTGACAAATAGCACCACATCTCTTGTGTCTGTTTAGCTAGTGTTTGTTTTCACATTCTCTTCTTTTATTCCTTTTTTAGTATCCATCTGTATTTCTCTCCTTCTGTCTCCATCTTTCTTTACTGTCACTGTTTTTTCTCTTTCTGGGTCTTTGATCTACAAGTCTTTAATTTACATTTTATTAGGTACTTATTTCCAGGAGACATCAGTGTGGTACATTCTTGTCCTCAAATGGTCAAACTTGGTATGGAATGACTTAAGTGAACACAGCAGTCTGTACTGGGTGTTTCTTTTGTCCCTGGGTTGCCTGAAATCCTCTCTGGGCTCCTCCTGGAGGATATACAAAGGGCTTTTCTTCGAAGGTGTCCTTTAAATCAAATGCCTTTTCCCATGCAGTGGAAAGGCAAGGGGCACCTTGGATGTTGGGGGGGGGTGATATTTGACTTTGACTAGAATCTGAAAACTTCAGTGGCCACATCTGACAGCTTTCTACCTTCTGCTGGACTCAGTATGACTTTGGGCTTGAATTTCTGGATCTGAATATTTTTTTTCCCACTTTCCTTCACTGGGGTTCTCACCCTTTGTTTTTGTAACAGAGTAGGACAAAGAAAATAGTGTGTTTTCTGTTCTAGCTTTTCTAGAATGCGGTCCAGTTACGGAACTGACAATTTACCTTGTGCAGGTCAAGTATTTCAATGACATCCTTGTGTATTTTGTGAGTTCTTCCTCCTTCAAAATGCTTCTCCTTCATTTCCTGACTTGCTTACCTGCCAAACTTCAGCTCACCTTTTGGAAGCCTCTGAGGCAGAGGTGGGGAACCTAGGGTATATGTGCCACAGCTGGCTGACTGTTACCATGGAAATCTCTAAAAGGTTCGTCATCACTGCTCTTGGGTTATTCCTGGTTCTGTGATGCCTGCTCTGAGCTTTCCTTTCTCCCATATTTCATTTCTTCATAACTTCATTCATGTAACTGTGTTCATGAGCTTCCATCCTGTATTAGATAACAAAATCAGTATGGTCGCTGTCTTTGTGATGTTCACAATCCAGTGGAGGAAACAAAACTAACAGCTCCAAATTGGTTCTTTCCTGCTTCCTATTAGTGAGATCTGCCTGGTTTATTCCTTAAATATAAGTGGATACCTCTTTCCCTGTCTCTGTTGCCATCTTTTTAGCCCAAACAACAATATCTCTCATCTGGATATTGCAGGAAAATGATGAGTTTTCCTTTGCATATATATATACATATATATGTACATGTATATGTACACACACATATATACATTATATGTATATATGCATATATAAATTATTTAAGACTTTTATTAACAGGTGCTTGCAGTTTGTTGACTTTTTTTGAAAAAAAATCAAGTTGTAAACTTTTTTTTTTTTTTTTTTTTGAGACAGGGTCTCACTTTGTAGTTTAGCCTGGCCCTGAGCTCACTATGTAGCCCAGGCAAGCCTTGAACTCAGCAATCCTCCTGCCTCTGCCTCTTGAGTGCTGGGATTATAGGCATGAGCCACCACTCCCAGCACAAGTTGTAAATTTTTATTGCAAATTAAAAATAAAAGTTCTTAAAAATTTCAACTTGACCAGATAGGAAACAATTTAAAAACCTTTAAAGGTGTACTGAGAAAAACCAGGCTTTTTAAAAGAACACGTTTGTCATTACCAAAAAGAGACATCTTTAAGTAAAAATAATAACTCCTGTCTCAAAAAAAAATAATAACTCCGTGTTGCATAGATAATGCAGATAGTTCTAGTTATCTGGCCAATGGGCAAAAAGCAAGCACTTAAGGTCTTCAGTTCCCAATCTTCCGTTCATTTCTTATTGGTAGAATTTCATATTCACTTCTTCTTGTTGGATGACGGAACCGGATGATGGTAGAGACGTGAAGCCGGCATTTACTCAGCCCCGCCCTGCTCGGCCTGGGGAGCGGACCAATTCTCAGCTGGTGGATGGGCTGCTCTGTGTCTTTGCCATCTTGTGATTTAGGATTCTCTGAGCGTCTGCGTCGGTAACTGATGTTCACGCCGGTACCGATGTTCAGGTGGCTGCTGACCTTGGGTCTCATCTCCTTGGTTTTCCTTATCCTCCTCGTTGCCGTCCTCCCTAGGCTGTCTTTGGCGAGGAGGCCCCTGTGGAATCGTGGCCTGTAACCTCGATACTCATTCGGTCTCACTCGTCTACCTTGTGCTCCTGCACCCTGGCCGGCTGCACCCTCCGCCGCTTCTCCCTGCACAGGAGGGCTGGAATGCTGTGGTCCAGCCCGCAGGGTCCCCGCAGGGAGTAAGGCGGGAACCTTCGCCTGCGGTAGCGCAGCGTTGGGGGGCCTGGCCTTCAGGCGCGCTCTCGATCCCGCACTCTTTTCCACGCTCACTGTTTGGTAATTCCGCTGGTAATGGCGTGGAGGACCCCTACGACGTGGATAGCGTCTATAATGGTTACGGTCTGCTGCGTACTTACTCCCTTGAACTAACTCCACCAGGGCCTGTATCGTTTGCTGCCTCCGCACCCTTTTCTCCTTCAGCAACATTAAACTCCATAGTCTCTCCACCTCCTACACTGTGAAGGCACTTCCTGGGGTTATTCTTCTTTATGGCGGTGCGGTGTGCAAATACGTCTTCCTTGATGTCATTCCTGTTGATGAAACCATATCCGTTTCTTACACTGAACCATTTAACTGTTCCCAAAACCTTCCTTGCGATGACCTTCTTGTCTGCCCACAGGCGCCGCCCGATGTAAGGCCGCCTGGGCCACTGCTCCCTGCGCCGCTGCGGGGAGCTCCGGGCTTGGTGTGGGCAGTGCTGAGGGCGGGGCGCCGGGCGCCTGCTGGGTCTCGGCCTCGCTGCTCCTGGTTGCGGTGGTGGTGACTGGGGCCGGCTGCAGCAAGCTGCGGCTTCCCCCCTGAGTGTGATGGTAACTAGGCTGGCGGCGGCGGGGGCGCTTCTCAGGGCTTTCTGGGGTCCGTTCTCCACTTCTGCTGCAGATCGAGCTCTCTCTACTTTTTTAACCAGCCTCAGCACCAGGACAACCTAGTTTACTGAGCCCAGGGTCTTTGTGTTGGCTCTTCCTGTCCCTCTGGCTGGGCTCTGAGGTTGGCATAGTAGCCGTCTTATCACCCACACTTTGGCTTAAGGGCTCCACTTCCAGAGAAGTCCTTCCTGCCCCCAGAGTCCAGTCCTTCTCTGGCATGTCATTTATCCCAGATCTCAACAAGTCGCTATTTCCTTGTCACCTTGCTCATATACTTGTGTACTTATTATCAATTTCCTCTTTGAGGAATGTACGGCTCCTAAGAGCAGGGACTTCGTTGGTCTTGACCCTTGCTGCAGATTTATTTCCTAGCATAGTTCCTGGTACAAAAGAGAGACAATAACTGTCAAGTGAGTGAGCGAATCAGTCAATATGTATTTGCAAATGGTGCTAAGATCTGTATAGAAAAAAAACAGGTTGTAGACACAGAGAATAACTGAAGCTGGTGGGATGAGCTGAGGGTGGTCTGGGAAAGTCTCCTTGAGGGTGAAATCCACACTGAGATAAGAGCCACAGCATAGGGACAAGACATCAAAGCCAAAGGAGAAGGGGTTTGGAACAGTGTGGCCAGCTGAAGAAGGCCCGGCAGGGGAAGGAGCTGGTGTGTTTGTGAATGAAAGAAGCTTATGTAGCTGAAGCCTTTTGACTAAGGGAGGAAGAGTAGGAACCAGTCTGGAAGAAGCCTAGAGAGGTCACTGAGGGTCTTTCTGGGCAGAGCAGGAAGCGCGGACTGTGGGTGCAGTGACAGGTTTCACCAGCAGGGCATGTAGGGTCTAACTGGTGCCACTGGGTCATCAGGCAGCTCTGTAGAGCCCAGTGAAACGGGCCGCGGGTGGACTCACTTTGGGAAGTTTTTGCCAATGAAGAATGGAACTGGAAGAATACAGTGTGAACGGGATGTATTTTGAAAGTAGAATTTAGAGAATTATGGATGGTATATGGATTGTGAGAGATGCTCTTTCCTTGAAATAATAATTCTACTATACATGTACGTATGGGCACAGCTCCATGCATGTGCATGTGCATGCACACACACACACACACACACAAATGGTAAGAAGGACACGATGTGTCTGTCTAGGGATGCCAGCTCCCTGGAAGAGATACCTGCAGGAATTTGAAATACAGGAGGGATTTTGGAACAAACAGTGGATGCTCTCATCTCCAGGCACTTGCAGTATGTCCTTCACGCCTGGAACCTTGTTTCTTCTGAATTCTTTAAAGGCATTTTTTGCTACGGTACTGGCGATGGATCCTAAATATTAACACTATCTGACTGAGCTCTGTGGAGTTAAGAAATATGCTGGTGACACAGTAGCAAAGAGTCTGATCTGTACTGTCGGACACAGCTGGGTAGAAATCTTCAGTTCTGCCACCTAGTAACTGCATAATCCTGATTAAGGTGGTTGATGTCTCTTTAACCTCAGGATTTTAAATACCCAAATAGGAATGATGACTGAGGTTTGTTTGAGAACAACTCCAAGTATGTGTTATATGAAAAGTTTTTTTTTTTTTTTTCTTTTGAGACAGGGTCTCGCTTTGTAGTTCAGGCTGGCCCTGAGCTCACTATGGTGCCCAGGCAAGCCGCCGGGATCTCAGCAATCCTCCTGTCTCTGCCTCCCGAGTGCTGGGATTACAGGCGTGAGCCACCACGTCCAGCATTGTGGTATGCGGTGTTGATTGTTGGTGGGCATGTCTCCACGCCCAGCATTATATGTGGTTACCGGGGATCGAACTCAGGACCTTGCGCTTGCGAGGCAGGCGCCGGAACCACTGAGCTAACCCTCCGGCCCTATATGAAAAGTTTTAATAGCTATGTTTCCCTTTGTTGTGGGATATTAACATAGCACAGCAGTTAAAACTAGGGGCCTTCTGTGATCACAGATAAACTA
>PVIC010001129.1:0-18708 GCA_004025085.1 Thryonomys swinderianus
AGGGAGGGAGGGAGGGAGGGAGGGAGGGAGGGAGGAAAAGAAAGAAAGAAAAGTTGATTTTTCTTTTTTACTTACTTTAAAAGCTTATTGAATAGCAGGAAATACAGATGAGGTTCTAGAAATACAAATTAAGGGAAAGTACATTTTACTAAAGCTTCTCAAAGTACCTTAAAATTCTTGTAAGAAGAATAATACGCACTGGAAAATGCACATCATTTTTCTATTTGGGTGCTGCTGGTTTGGCATCTTACGGTTTTATTCCATGGAATGTTGAGGTAGACGCCGGTCACGAGCGTCCACGGTGGGGCTTCCTGCTGGTGAGTCACGCGCCGCCGCCTGCCGAGAGCCTCCTGTGTGGTGGATTCTTACCTCCAGAAGAGTAAAATAGAGTAAAGGCTTCAATTTCTTACTAAAATCTTGTTTTTCATCTGCCCTTGAGAGTAGGTCTTTATTCTCATCTCCACACAAAGTGTGTCACCAAGCAAGTATCGAGCTCCTTTAAGACAGACTCGGTAATGATCCCAAGTGTGAGACGTGCAGGTCCTAAAGCATTTCCTCTTCGTTGAACAGATGTTTCTGGGAGATTTGCAATTTATGTGCCCGGTACACGGCCGCCTCAGTGGACAGATCCAGGCCTTCCTTGCATTTCCAAGGCCTGTTCTGCTCTACCCTACTTCGTATGTAGCCACTGAGGGTTTTTTCAAAAACTCCTACCCAGTATCTTGTCAGACCCCTTCAGCTGTCCTGAGGAATGCCTGGTGAGATTCCCAGTGGGCTAGTTGCAAAGCTACAAATAGAACCCTGATTTACTAAGTGCTATTTCTACTTCAGTGCAGCTGCTTTTGGTGGCGGGGAGGGAAAGACAGGGTCTCAGCTCAGCTCAGGCTGGCCTTGAACTCACTGTGTGGTCCAGACCGCCTCGAACTGTGGCAATCCTCCTGGCTCAGCCTCCAAAGTGCCGGGACGACAGGCATGCGCCACCACAGCCAACTCTAACTGCTGCTTTTTTGACTTGAATTAGCTCAGAAAAACAACCTCATTGGTCTCAAACACCCATGCCTCGTGAGTGTGCGGTGAAGTTTGTACTGTTTTGTCAGAATCTGTCCTTCCTCACACCAGTATAATCTAGAGCTGGTTTTTGTGACGTGTAGAACACGGAGCTCACTGTGGAAAACAGGCCGCAGCGGCCTCCCTTCTGCTCAGCGAGCAGCGGGGCCTCCTCGTGAATTCACTCTCTGTCACAAGGGACTCACACAGCACTTGAACTCTCAACAGATGTGGTTTCTTCATTTTGCTCACAGCAGCCGCCTGATCCACCCAGCTGTTGAGGAGAAGCAGCTCCCGGTTCCCCTGAGTCTCCTGTGCCACACGCAGGACCTCGATTGTGTCCTGGTGTTCATCATCACACCCCTCAGTCATACAGCCTCCGGCTTCTTAACCCCAAAAGCAACCTTTGTGCCTAAGTGACACTGAAGCCTTTGGTGAAATAGTCCTGATGTATTCTGAATTTCTTCCAGGAGATTTTGGAACACTTTTAGTCCCAGAATGTGTGAACTCCCAGTTTTAATCCAACATGAGCAAAACCCTCTTGGAGATAAGGTTTAAAAGGAAAAGATTTATTAAGCCCATTTTTTCCCCCCAATTAGAATGACAAGTACCTACCTGGCAGAGTTGCTGCTTGCTATTCTTCTACAGATAATTGCTTTAGAACATCATGTACCTATCTTAGAATTATCAAGAGGAAACTAACTCTTGTGGGAGGCAGCAGAAGAACAGTGTTCTAGCCATACATATCTAAAAAAGGAAGCCACCTGTAGCTTACTGTAGACCCAATCCCTCTGGCAAGAAGCGGTTTATTCCAGTTTTAGCCAGCACAGGGATGCGATGTTATTTCTGCCTGACTGAGTACTAAGTGAGGCTAATTTTCCTATGTCTGAATTTCAGAGAATCTCCTGAACGCTAGAGGAAACCCCTTGCTATCTAGGCAGCTTTGGACTCTTGGAAGCAAAAGATCTATTCAAATGTAAAAAGCCTTTAAAATTCAACTTCTTACTTTGCTGTGTCTTTCAGTATTGAAAGATCAGTCTGAATTTTCCAACTCTGGTGAAGATTGAAATTCCTTTCAAGTAAATCTTCACTGTTTAAAAATGTCAGCTCAACAAAGCTTTTTGTCCACAATTTACTCGCAATTAGAATTTAATTTTTGGCTCTGTGGTATTTCATACATGTTTTAAAGTCATCCAATCATAGCGGGTACTCTTCTTTCTACCTGTGAAGAAATACCTACCTAAGGTATTATCTTCGTGCTCAAACAACTAGAAATCAAACAGCCCATTGCAACAGTTGTTTGAAGATACTAGCCCACAGGCCATGGCGACTTGAGGAACTGAGAGAGTTTTCAAGCCACAGACCAGGAAGGCAGATTGACAAGAAGTATTGTAGCTTTAGGGTTTTGTTTTAGTCCAGGAGACATTGCTGGAGTGTTGGGGCTGTGGGGCCAGACTGCCAGAGAGGAAGGCTTGCTTAGCGAGCACTGGGCTGCAGGTGGTCATGTGATTATTGGCTGCAAACCCTGTATCTGTGTGTGTGAAAAGACAACCATCAGAAAAGAGTGGGTCAAACAATTCCTGGAGAGTAGGCGATTGGAGATTGTTGATGCTTCTCCCAGCCAGAGTGGAGGGACCTTAAAATACACTGGGCATTGGAGATAAAGTCTCATAGTTTAAGACCAAAAAAAAGTTAAACTGATCTTGCAAAGCGTTTAACGACATACCTGTTTCCTGATTCGTGTCAGTTTTACCTCACGTGTTTTAGCCGTGTGCCATGGTGGCATTTGGTAGAAAGTTTCGCTTTTCCCTCAGGGAAAGAGGTGTGGCAGGGGGCTCCTGACATGGGCAGTAACTGAACGCCCAGCAGGCCCGCGGTCACTGCATCACAGTGATCGTTTATTGTGCTGCTGGGTATAGTAAATGCATTTTTGATTTATGACGCTGTCAAACCATGATGGGTTTATTGAGACATAACTTTATTGTAAATAGAGGTGCACCTGTGTCCCAGAACACAGCTCAGTGTTCTTCAGGAGAATTCAACAAAATCTAGGGCTTGGTAATGCAAAAGTAACAAAGTCTGGCACCTAGTTCAACATTAACAGAAATTAAAAGAAGCAGGGAAATATGACCTATAAGCAGAATAAAAATCAATTAATAGAAACAGACAGAAATCATAGAGATTACAGATGATAGAATAAACTAAAAGGACTTAAAAACAGTCATATAGGGCCAGAGATTTAGCTCAGTGTTTCCAGCACCTGCCTCGCAAGCACAAGGTACCGAGTTTGATCCCAATAACCACATACAATGCTGGGCGTGGTAACTCACGTCCACCAGCAATCAGTACCACATACCACAGTGCCGGGCATGGTGGCTCACGCCTGTCATCCCAGCACTCAGGAGGCAGAGGCAGGAGGATTGCTGAGTTCCAGGCTTGCCTGGGCTTCATAGTGAGCTGAGGGCCAGCCTGAACTACAAAGCGAGACCCTGTCTCAAAAAAAAAAAAAAAAAAACCAGTCATATAAATATGCTTGTGTGTATAAAGGAAAACATGAATATGATTAGAAGATAAATGGAAGATATTTAAAAATCTAAACAAGGAGCTGTGTCAGACTGAGGATATAGCTCCAAGGCACTGCGCCTGCCTAGCAAGTGCAAGGTCATGAGTTCGATCCCCAGTACCACAAAAAGGAAAAAGAAAAGAAAAGAAAACCTAAACAGGGAGCTGTGGAGGGAGGGAGGCCAGTGGTAGAGCACTTGCCTACCATGTGGATGGCTGTAATTCCATCCCCAGGACCACACAAGCAGTAAGAAAATAATAGAAATCCCAAGTAAAACTTCTAAAGATGAACAGTACAATGTCTATTGTGAAAATAATAATAGCCATTAGCATGTAAGTGGTTCCATATAAAAGATCTTTCCTCACAACAATCCTGTGCCTAGTAGATACTGCTATTACCTGTGGCACAGAAAATGAAATTGGGATTTCAGAAGTTAACTTATTCTAAGCCACATGCCCAGTAAGTAAAAAAAAAATCAATGCCCAGTAATGCCAGAAAGCCTGACTCCAGCTGCGATCTGTGCAATGGGGAAGCTGAGGCAGGAGGGTCATGTGGGCTACTTACTGACTTCAAGGCCAGGCTGAAACTCCATAGAAAGACCTTGTCCAAAAAATAAAAGAAGGACCCAGGATTTAGCTCAATGGTGCAGTGCTACCGCCTGCCTTGCAAACACAAGGTTGTGAGTTCAATCCCCAACCCCCCAGTACCACAAAAAATAAATAAGCAAATAAACGGAAACAGAAAGAGAAAGAACTCCGGATTGTATCATTGCTTGAGCGTGTTCTCCGTCAAGTCCGTGTGTGTTGATGGAAATACAAATGAGCAAGCGCCAGTGACTGTCTCCAAGGAGCCCCGTCCTGCTAGAAGGAGCCGGCCGCCCGACACAGTTCTCAGCGTGACCCCGCGAGCGGGTGGATGTGGCCCAGCGGGTCGGAGGGGCGGCTGAGGCGGGGCCCGCAGCCGCTGAGGGCCTCCCGTGCTGGGAAACAAGTTCTTCAGTTTCCAGTTCTCCCTTCCGTCTTCGTTTTCCTTCCTTTCTCAAAATCCTTTTTTCCAGGAAAACTACAGACGGTCCACAGCCCTCCAGGCTTTCACCTCGCTACCTCCAGTACCTTTGGCCTTTCCCTCCACTTAATTTTCCTTTCCTCTTTTCTCCCCGTTTCCACTGCTGTTTGGGGCCGGGCCACGCATCACACAGGCATCCCTGGAACGCCCCATCACCGGCTCCTTTACTTTCTGTCCCGTAACCCTGTGCCCCTCACCTGCCTGTCTCCTCCTTGCTCTGAGTTCAAGGTCAGCGCCGTGGGCTTCACCAAGTCCAACCGAGGCTCCTGCGTCATTCCTTTCTGACAAGCCCATCGGCCGCAGTCACATCCTCTGACCCAGTTCCTGATGAGCTCTTTAAGCTAGACCTGTCTTTATCCGAGGTCCATCTTTGCTTCAGGTCTACCAAGGGTACCTTGTCTGCTTTGCCATTAACTGTGTCCCTGACACCTAATGTAGAGAGTGATTTTTTTTATTATGTAATGTGAAGGTTTATCATTTCCTAATCATTATTCAGCAAATAAGTATTGGGTTATATTGTCATCTCTCTTGCACTCTTTTTTTTTTTTGAGACAGTGTCTCGCTTTGTAGTTTAGGCTGGCCCTGAGCTCACTGTGTAGCCCAGGCAAGCCTCAAACTCACAGCAGTTCTGCTTCTGACTCCTGAGTACTGGGGTTACAAGCATGAGCCACCACACCTGGCATTGTGGTGTGTGGTACCAGGGATTGAACTCAGGACCTTGTGCTTGCCAGGCAGGTGCCAGAACCACTGAGCTAAATCCCTGGCCCTGTTATCTCATTTTTTCTGAGGGTAGGATCGGTTTTGAAAATCTACTTTACCTTAACTTTTTTACACTATAGGAGCCTTGATTTAAAGTAGTAACGATCTGGGTGTGATAACGTACTTCTTGTCTGAGCTACTCAAGAGGCTGAGGCAGAAGGATTGCTTGAGCTCAGAAGTTCAAGGCTAGCCTGGAGATAGTGAGATTCCTTCTCAAAACAAAACAGGGGCCAAGCCTGGTGGCACACATCTGTAGTCCCCGCACTCAGAAGGCTGAGGCAGGAAGATTGAAGGTTCAAGCTCAGCCTGGACAACTTGGTGAGACCCTGAGTGGTACGGATAGAGTTCAATGTGAATGAAGGTGCTGGATTCAATCCTCAGTAGCGAAAAGGAAAAGAACTTAAAAAAAAAAAAATAGATGCCACTATTCCACCTAGAATCCCTACCCCAGCTCACCCAAGGATTGGAAAATTCTCCCAGCGCCCTGCCTGCCTTCCTGCAGGGCGCAGCTCACCAGGGAGGAGCCGCAGCGCCCGCTGGGGCTGGGAGGATGGCCTCCGCCTCTGCCTCGCCTCCGAGATGCCGAGATGCCCCCCAGCTGCCCAAGTCACCTGTTCACGCTTCCTGCGGTGGCTGCTCGAGCTCCCTCCGGATCTGGTCCGCAGTTACCCGCTGCGTTCCGGTCCTGAGTGTCCCGGGCTCACTCCCCAGCCAGCTCCCTTCTCACTTCTCCTGATCATCATCGCAGTGCCTCATAAAACTTAGAATGGAAAGAGACCTCTGGAATCATTTCCTGTTGAAACGAGGCCTGGTTTTGTAGACATATGTTTTCTTTTTGTTGCAGTGAAATGCACGTAATATGAAAGCTCTCGGGTTACGCATGTGTAAGCGTGCAGCTCTGTAGCAGGAAACATACGCACTATCACGCAGCCGCCCCTACAGCGTGCTCTGGAGATCTCTGCATCTCGCAGACATGAAAGTGTGTTCGTTTTCCATGTCTCCTTCTTTCCAATCCCTGGAAGCCATCATTCTACTCGGACATAATGTATTTGGGTCTTCTAGGTGCATCATGTAAGTGGAATTATGCAATCATTGCCCTTTTCTGCCTGGTGTGTTTAATTGTGTGTGATGTTTTTCAAGGTCATTTATGTTGTAGCGTGTATCAGAATTGCATTCTTTTTATGAGTGAATAATATTCCACTGTATGGATATACCATCTTGTGTTCATCTCTTCACCTGCTTACAGACACTTGGGTTGTTTCCTCTACATCTTGGTGGTTTCAAATGCTGCTACTGTGAACATTGTCGTACAAATATCTGTCTGAGTCCTTGCCTTCAAGTCTTTGGCTTATGTAACTAGAAGTAGGATTGCTGTTTATTGCTATAATAGTGACCCATCTAATTCTTTTTGGTACCTGCAGTACCATCTTCTGTAAAGGCTGCACCATCTTACATCTCACCAGCATAGAAAGAGAGTTCCGGTTTCTCCATTTCCACAATCATCCTTTGTCCCTGTTTGTTTGTTTTTACTAATAGCCACCCCATTGGGTCTGAAGCGGTGCTTCGCTGTGGTTTGATTTGCATTCCCCTAATAACGAATGGGGTTAAGGATATTTTCGTGTCCATATTGGCCATTTGTGTATCTTCTTCGGAGAAATACCTGCTTAGTCCTTTATCCATTTTTGTACCAGGCTGTTTGTTTTGGTGTGGAGTTATGGGAATTATTTATATATTCCAGCTATCATCCTTCATTAGCTACATGATTTGCAAATATCTTTCTGTTCTGTAGGTTGTCTTTTTGCTTTATTGATAGTATCCTTTCATGCACAAACTGCTTCATTTTGATGAAATCTAATTAACCTGCTTTTTTATTTTGTTCCTCGTGGTTTTGGTATCTTACCCATGAAATCACTGCCAAATCCAGCATCATGATTTTCCCCTGGGTCTTAAGAGTTTTATAGTTTAAATTTTAAGTTTAGTTTGTAGTCTTCGATTTATTTCAAGTTAATTTTTATGTCTTAGGCAAGAGGTCAGCTTCATTCTTTTGCCAGTAGGTAGCCAGTCTTCCCAGCATCATGGAGGAAAACACCTGCCCTTTCCCCATCGATTTCTGCCTCTTGCTGCCCACTGCTTCCTGTTGGACGTCAGCTGACTAAGCTGGGACTGGTGGCACATGCCTGGAATCTCAACTTTCAGGAGGCTGAGGCAGGAGGACTGCTTTGAGTTTGAGGCCAGCCTGGTCTACACGGTGACTTCAAGGCCAGTCTGAACTATATAGTGAGATCCTGTCTCAAAAAAAGAGGAGAAAATCAGTTGACAGGACATACAGGCATTTATTTCAGGGCTCTCTGTTCTGTGTTGTTGGTTTCTATGACTATCCTTTTGCCGGTGCTATATTGCTTTGTTTATCTTCTTGTTTTGCAGTGCTGGGCAGTGGGCCCAGAGCCTTCACAGGAAGCTACATCCCCTGCCATTTAAGAAAGTATTATTACTGTGTCGACCAGCCTCAAATTTGAGACTGCAGGCACGTGCCACTACACCTGCTACCTTCAGCCCTGTCCCAGAGATCACATTAAATGCATAGGTCCCCTTGAGTAGCAGTCTCATCCTGACAATATTAGGACTTTCCTTCTATGATCAAAGGATCTCTCCATTTATTTAGGTTATCCTCAATTTCTTTTGTCAATGTTATATGGTTTTCAATGTATAAATATTTTGCCTTCTTGGTTAAATTTATACCTATTTTATTCTTTTTTTTTTTTTTTTTTTTTTTTTTTTTTTTTTTTTTTTTTTTTTTTTTTTTTTTTTTTTTTTTTTTTTTTTTTTTTTTTTTGCTATTGTAACTTAAATTGTTTTTTTTTTCTTTTTTGAGACAGGGTCTCACTTTGTAGTTCAGGCTGGCTCTGAGTTCACTATGTAGCCCAGGCAAGCCTCAAACTCAGCAATCCTCCTGCCTCTGCCTCCCGAGTGCTGGGATTACAGGCATGAGCCACCACGTCCGGCACTGTGGTATGTGGCATTGATTGCTGGTGGGCGTGAGTCTCCACGCCCAGCATTGTATGTGGTTACCGGGGATCGAACTCAGGACCTTGCGCTTGTGAGGCAGGCACCGGAAACACTGAGCCAACCCTCCAGCCCTAAATTGTTTTTCTTAGTTTTCTTTTCATATTTGTCATTGAATGTACATTTGTGTTGATTTTATATCCTACACTTTTGCTGAATTAATTTATTAACTATAATAATGTGTGTGTGAGTGTAATTGTCAGGATTTTTTACATATAAGATGTTGTCATCTGTGAACAGATAATTTTCTATCTCTTTTGTTTATGTTCCTTACCTAATTGGCCTGGTGGGGACTTTCTATATTACCCTGAAAAAAAGTGGTAGGAAGCATTCATGTCTTCTTTCTCATCTTAGGGGAAGAGCTTTCCAGTATTGGGTTTTAAAATAAAAACATTACCAAGAAAAGTGTAACTCATACATAAAGTAGCGTCAGAGACCAATAGTTCTGTTTCTGACATCTTGACTTCCGATCTCAGCTCCTCCCTCACCCAGGGCTCCGGCCCTGGGCCTTGCATATGGTAGGCATTCCCCACCACTGTGCGCCCCCGCCCATAATCCTTTTTTTTAATTGTGCTGATCCAGATGTTCCAAAGGGAGTGGTAGTACATTTATTTTTGTGTCAGAGTTGAGTTGTTCACATTCCTAATTAAGGCGTAATCACTTTGGAGAATCAATGAATGATTTTCTCAGCTAGTCTGAAAACTTCATTGTGTGAAGAAAAATAAATGTTATCCCCCACTCTTGACCCTGCCCCATGCTGGGGATTGAACCCAAGGCCTTGCACGCACTAGTGAGTTCCCTACCACTGAGCTACACCCCCTGGGGCAAAAACGAATGTATCTTATAAGATCACATATAATTTGTTCAATGGTGTTTTTAAGATCATATACCTCAAAGGCTACTAGAGATTGAATTGTTTCCCCTAAAATTCATGGATTGAATTGTAGCCTCCAGTGTGCCTATATGGAGGCAATGAAGGTTAAATGAGATCACAGGGGTGGGGCCCTGATCCAACTGGATTAGCGGCCTTATTAAGCAGAAATGCTGGAGGCTCCCTCTCCCCTCTCTAGCAGCCAGGACACAGTAAGACGCTGGCCACCTGCAAACTAAGAGAGCCCCGCCAGACGACAGCCTGCCAGCCCTGCCAGGTGGACTTTCAGGCTGCAGAGCTTGGAGGGAGGGCGTCTCCGGGGGCCCCGCAGCTCTCTCTGAAGTACCTTGTTAGGGCAGCCTCACAGAGGCTGTGGTTTCATTCACGGTTTCCACACAAGAAAATTGTTTTCACTCTTCATGTTGGCCCACACACTCATGTGATTTATCACTACCATTTTGTCTGAGGTTGTACATACAGTGGTTTTATGTCCACATGTGATCCAGTCGAGCCACTGAATGTATTTAAAATCAATACGATTTCCAAGTACATAAGCCTGTATTTTATGGATTTGCTTTAACATAGAAATAATGGTCACTTCTTACTTTGATCATTGCTCTTAACCCTGTGCCAGCGAGCTCGGGTATGAAACAGTATATCCTGAGCCAAGCCCAGCATCCCCCACCTTGTAACCCCAGCACTGAAGGAGGCTAAGACAGAGGATCATGACTTAAAGTTCCACCGGGGCAACTTTGTGAGACCTTGTTGTAGAGTAAAAACTGTGAATCCAGAGGATGTAGTTTAGCAGTAGCGTGCCTGGGTTCTATCCCTGTTAACACAAAAAGAACAAAAACGAAAGAAATACATTCTAATGTAACTACTGATAAATTTCCAAATAACTCCAAAAGGCCTATCATTTAAAGGGTTTATGTTCATTAAAATTGAGTCTGGGGCCGGAGATTTAGTTCAGTGGTTCCGGCACCTGCCTAGCAAGCGCAAGTTCCCTGGTTCAATACCTGGTAACCACATACATCAATACCAGGCATGGTAGCTCATTCCCACCAGCAGTCAGTACCACACCCCACAAATGCCGGGCGTGGTGGCTCAAGCCTGTCATCCCAGCACTCAGGAGGCAGAGGCAGGAGGATTGCTGAGTTCATGGCTTGCCTGGGCTACATAGTGAGCTCAGGGCCAGCCTGAACTACAGAGTGAGACCCTGTCTCAAAAAAAAAAAAATTGAGTCTGGATCAAGTTGCATACCATTATCCAAACAGTGTTTTGAAAAATGCCCAGGTAGTTGTAACCGCACACGCTTACACTAGGGGCATTTATGGCCTTGTGTTTATGAATCTCTACTACTTAAACTTTTTTTTTTTTTGCCATTTTTTGCCATTGCTTTTCCAGTCACAGTACAACTATAATTCCATCCTTCTAAATTTATCTATATTTTAACCTTTAGAGACATATTTTTTAGTTTTCCAGCATTGTGTACACTTATATCTCTACTTTGTGTTCACTCCCACAAGCAGACCGAACCGAAGCAAGTGAGAGCTCAGTAGGACAGGACCTGTGCTTTCCACAGCTAGACACAGGGTGGGAGGTCATCTCTCCCTGTGCCTGGGAGTCCTGGTTAGAGAGCAGAGAGGGTGGTGGGGACGTCACCTGGGTGAGGCCTCGGGGTGGTTGCATCCTCAACACTGCAAAAAAAAAAGCAGAAGAAACTCCTCAGAGTATTGATGGCTGGTGGGCGTGAGTCACCACGCCCAGCATTGTATGTGGTTACCTGGATCGAACTCAGGGCCTTGCGCGGCAGAAACTGGAACCACTGAGCTAAATCTCCCGCCCCATCTTTTGTTTTTGAGATGAGGGTCTTGCAGTGTTGCCCAGGTTTGGCCTCAGGCAAGTGGGCTCACACAGTCCTCAGCGCCCAAGAAGCTGGGACTTAGCCGTGCCCCCACAGCACAGGCTGGCAGGCGTGAAGGGCTGAGGAGGGCATGCTGGAGTCAGAACCAGGGTCTCCCAGATGGAAGCAGATGCTTCACCAGAGACACACCTCTGGCCTTATAGATTTTAGATAAAGGTTTATTTTAACAAAAATTGAAATAAATATGGCTTTTGTTCTTTGGGGGGGGTTGAGACAGGGTCTTGCTGTGTAGAGCAGCTGGCCTTGAACTGGTGACAATCACCTTGCATCAGCCTCCTGAGCGCTGGGATTGTAGGGGTGCACCACCATGCCAGGCAAGAATTGAAATAAAATTTCTAGAGCCTTCTAAGTATCTCTAGGTACTTAGTGCTAGGCTTCTTTAAAAGGAACAGAGTTTGAAAACTACTGACCTACTTCAAGCCTTCCCCATTATGTAGATATAAAATTGAAGTTGGGCTGGTGGGTTAGCTCAGTGGTTCCGGCACCTGCCTCGCAAGCACAAGGTCCTGAGTTCGATCCCCAGTAACCAGATACAATGCTGGGTGTGGAGACTCACGCCCACCAGCCATCAATACCACATACCACAGTGCCGGGCGTGGTGGCTCACGCCTGTCATCCCAGCACTCAGGAGGCAGAGAGAGGAGGATTGCTGAGTTCGAAGTTTGCCTGGACTACATAGTGAGCTCAGGGCCAGCCTGAACTACAAAGTGAGACCATGTCTCAAAAAAAAAAAAAAAATTGAAGTCAAGGTCTCCTCATGCGTTCGTAGTAAAACCAAAACTGATTCAAGTCTTTTGACTCAAAGCCTAGAACTCTTAGCATGATCATCTCTGCTAAGTGCACATGAATTCATTTTGTGCCACTGAGAGGAGTGTAATTGGCTAACCCCAAATGCAATCGTAATAACCACTAGAATGCCGACAAATTAAAATTTAAATAAATAAATAAATAAGAAAAACTATACTGCATACCTAGGAAACATATTTGAATTTCAAGTGTGTTAAGAATTTTTTTTTTTTTTTTTTTTTTTTGCTTTTTGAGACAGGGTCTCGCTTTGTAGTTCAGGCTGGCCCTGAGCTCACTATGTAGCCCGGGCAAACCGCGAACTCAGCAATCCTCCTGACTCTGCCTCCCGAGTGCTGGGATTACAGGCGTGAGCCACCACATCCGGCATTAAGAATTTTTTTAAAAAGCATCTCAAACTAGGTGATAGTTTTGCCCTGCTATGCCTATAAGAATATTTGTACCCTTCTGGCTTCTGCCCCATTTGAGCATAGAAAATGAAGTTATTTTGTTTCCATATCAATAAAAAGGAACGCATTCCCGTCGTCTGGGAATTTCTGTCTTCTTTCATCATTTTCTCGATGAGGGGAAGGTAGTTTTAAGTTCTTTCAGGTCTACTTCACCTCTGTTCAAGAGAAACATTTTATTTGAAGTTTTAAAAACCTTGATTCTTAGTACAGAGGGGAGTACAGCACTTGGCCTACCACCCATGGCGTGCTTCAGAGAGTATAATAAGCAGATTCTCGAAGTTCTCTGAAAAATGCAGACAAGGGCTTTTCTGAAGCGGGGCTGCAGGGAGACCGTATCGCAGGGTGTGAAGTGAGGGACAGCTCTCAGGCTCCTGACAACTCTTGCTCTGTGTGGACAGTGACTGAATGAAATTTATGCACCATAAATCAGAATGAAACCACCTCAGGTTAAAGCTGGCCATTTCATAAACCGTACTCAAATCTGATTGTTTTGGTGGGTTTTAAGCTGGAAGTATATAAAAGTTGAGTGTAAATGGTGTAGAAAATTTAATCTTTTCCAGTTCTAGTTTGCCTGGCATGAAACTTGCTCTTCCTTCCCAGTGCCACCACCAAACCCTCATTTAGAGCCCACATTAGACATCTTAGGGTGTTAAAAAGGCAGGCACCTTGACCCCATCTCTGCATAGCCAGCAGGCAAGAGGCCTGGAAATGTATTATTTAATAAGCATTTCAGATATTGCTTAGTGTCACTTAAGTCAGGAAAACATTGCGTAGCTTAACCTGAGTCAAGTTAAACACTGAGTAGCTAATCCTCTGGTCCTGGTAGAACATAAATGTTTTCAACCCAGTTTGTATATTAAGATCACTTGGGGAGGTTGTTAAAATACTGCACCCCGGCCAGCACTCCCTGCCTCGCCAGTGCAGGCAGACTGCTGGGCTGGGACCAGGCATATCACGCGCTGCAGGTGAGTCTGGTACACACTGAAGCCTGAGAACTACTGAAAGACCCTTTGTAAGTTTGGTTCTTTGTGGCACGGCCCGTCCCTCCTGCTTAGCACGTCTGTGGTCTGTCTGGCCTACTAACGAAACCGGAACCTCATGGCTCTGTTTCAGGGCCCTCAGGAGCCCACCCGGCCTCCCCAGCCACTCTGTCACCTCTGGACACCCACTGCCCCCGGAGACCCCGCTGCCTCCCCTCCGCTCAGCTTTCTTTTGCTTTGCCCTCTGAAAACTTCCTCCCGTGCCCAGCATTCCTGCCCACTCTGAGGACGCCCCGCACAGCAGGTGTCTCCCAGAAGCCCTCTGCCTCCGGCCTCCTTCCGCCCTTGGCCTCTGCCCTTACATTTAGAAGTGACCCCCCTTGTGGCACCTCTCAGTCATGCCTTAGTTAGGCACTGACAAGCACGTCATCTCTTTTCTAAAATGTCATAAGAAAAATCAATTATTTTCTTTCAGTTTTTTTTTTTTTTTTGAGACAGGGTCTCGCTTTGTAGTTCAGGCTGGCCCTGAGCTCACTATGGTGCCCAGACAAGCCGCCGCGAGCTCAGCAATCCTCCTGTCTCTGCCTCCCGAGTGCTGGGATGACAGGCGTGAGCCACCACGTCCGGCATTGTGGTATGCGGTGTTGATTGTTGGTGGGCATGTCTCCACGCCCAGCATCATATGTGGTTACCGGGGATCGAACTCAGGTCCTTGCACTTGCGAGGCAGGCGCCGGAACTTCTTTCAGTTTTTTTGAGACGGGTCTCGCTTTGTAGTTCAAGCTGGCCCTGAACTCACTGTGTAGCTCAGGCCAGCCTCGAATTCACGACAATCCTCCTGCCTCTGCCTCACGCCCAACCTGAATAATTGATTTTTATGCCTTTCCTACACCCCTGTCTCGACTGTCTCTTTGTGACAGTCAGACTTAAATCTGTGTGGAGCACTAAACAGAAGGACTCTAGAGCCAAATGGCTATAGGTTCCAGGGTCCTTTCTATTAGATGTGGCTATGTGATTGGGGTCGGGGTCATTTTTCCAGGCCTGAGTTGTACCTGTCAGGTAGAGAATGTACCACCTGAGCGTGGCGAGAGCGGAACAGGACGACAGATGAAAGCACCTGTGTCACTGTGCTTTTGTCACTGTGATCTTGTCATTGTGATCATGGTCACTGTTAGCTCCCTTGAGCGTGGAGACTGCGTGTTTTCTTTGTGAACCTCATTCTGTGCTGCGCGTATCGTACGCACTCAGTAAATGCTGAGCGAATAAATGAATGAATGCCTACCGGGCCCCGCATATGCACGGTCCATGCCAGTGTCCCAGCCTGCCTTAGAAGAAACAGTTTAAACTCCAACGTGACCATCAAACGCAGACAAAAATTAGAGTTTCTCCTGGAAACTTTAAACACAATATTAAAAAGGAAGAAAAATCTAGCCAGATCTGCAGCACAACCCAAAGACAGCTGCTCTCCTTCTGCTGCCAGGGAATGGGGAAAACCCTCCGCGAGCTATTCGCTGTGTGTTTGTGCCTCTTCGGATGAACGTGCCGCGACTTGGGGAGAGCACGCGTTTCCCTGCAGGCAGCGGCCGGAGCGCATGTCGCGGCAGCAGGGGAGAAATCCCCGCGCCGCTCTGGCTCTGTCCGTGGGAGAGGCCGCCGCGGGGACCCGCTGAGCCCCTGCGCGGCTCTGCCCAGCTATTTACCGAGATGAAGGGCTGGGTGCGGCCGGGCTCCGAGTCCTCCTGCGGAGCCACTTCAAGAATCTCCTAATTTCCTCGCCCTTCATCTCTGTTCCCTGGCGTTGGCACGAGGGCGCAGGCAGTCGCACCCACTTGGCCGCTGTCCCCGGCACACTGAATTCTTTGAAGCCGGCTTCTGCAGCCAAGGATTCCCTGCCCTGTTCCTTTCCCCTCGCCCTGATTTAAAAAGCAGCTCTGGAAATTCTCATCTGGCAAGGAGATGGATGAGAAGGAGCTTAATGGGCCGCAAGCTGGTTTTCTAGATTCACAGAGTCTAAAAGGACCTGCAGAGCTTTAAATGACCATTTCTCAAAAAAACAAAAAAAACAATACGATGGGTTTCACATGAACAAACCGCACGAAACTGGCTGTGTCGTCTCCGCTGTCACTAAAACAAGAGGCTGTCAGAGTACAACACAGGAAAGTGCTTAAAATTTGTGTCACCTGCAGGGGAAGGACAGGGCGGTCTGAGCTGCCTGAAAGCCCAGGGAAGACAGCGCGGCAGAGTTGACCAGGGTTAACGAGTTCGTTGATGTTGACTGGTGACCAGCATCTGAATACGGGTGGCTGAGCAAATGAATTTCACCGTAGGTTTGATGATCACAGATTTAGTGGTCTGAAAAATATGTAATGCCAGTTTTCAGAACCTCATTTATCGGAGTCTTTGGTCAGAAATTCTTTGAGACCCACTCTTTCTTTTTTTTTTTTTTTTAATAGTACTGGAGATTGAGCCTAGGGCCTCTCACAGGTTATGTAAGTACACTATACCAGTGAGCTTTTTTTTTTTTGGAGACAAGATCTTGCTAATTTGTTAAAGCTAAGGTTGAACTTGATAACAAGTTGCACAAGTTATGCTGCCACACCCAGCTGTATTTCTACTTTTAAAATAAACACAAGTTTAGGAAATTTTCAGTGAAGGTAAAATATGTAATAAAAGTCTAAACCGGGTGTGGTGGCACACACCTGTACTCCCTCCTGGGTGGATGAAACAGGAGGATCACAAGTGTGACCCCAGCCTGGGCCATTTAAGCAAGACCCTGTCTCAAAATAAAAATAAAACTCAAAAGGGGGATATAACTCAGTCTAAAGGCTCCAGGTTAAACCCTCTGTACAACACACACATACACAACCACATATACACACTACACACACACAGAAGCACAGTTAGCAGGAAATCTCTGTTGTTCCAAGTCGCACAAGAGCACGAGAGTAAGATACCGTTATCAGTATGTGTAATATGCATACAGAAACATCTGGAAAGAGATTCGCCAGAAGATTTCTAGTGATTGTCTTTAGGTACTGAGACTGGAGGGGCTTTCCCCTACATTCTTAAAAATTAGCATTTGAGGGCTGGAGATTTAGCTCAGTGGTTCCAGCGCCTGCCTCATAAGCACAAGGTCCTGAGTTCGATCTCAGTGACCACATACAATGTTGGGCGTGGTGGCTCATGCCTGGAATCCCAGCACTCGGGAGGCAGAGGCAGGAGGATTGCTGAGTTCGAAGCTTGCTTGGGCTACATAGTGAGCTCAGGGCCAGCCTACAAAGCAAGACCCTGTCTCAGGAAAAAAAAAAAAAAATTAGCATTTGAAGTTTCCCCCGGAGACCCCTGGGACTACAATTGCTAGCCAGGCCCCCATTCTGCCACGGAGCCACAGACCCAGCCCTGGCATGTTTGATTCTGTCTTTGATAATGAGCTTGTAACATTTTTATAATCACTAGTAAACAAAGCTATCTTTATTATGAGAAAAAGAAAAAACACTTGGTGTCTGCTATGTGGTCCAGGGCAGCTGGCTGTGCCGGAGCCGAGGGTGACAGCAGCATCGGAACGGGGAGGAAGGACGTCACTGCAGGCAGTTTAACTGCTGATGTGATTTTTGAAAGTGTTTATCACTACAAGTTTGCGGTGAATACTGATTACTTCCTTGTGGGGAGCAGGTACCTGCACAAACACATCTTAGTCATGTTCAGGCCCCTCCCTCTGTCACTACGGTATGAACAATGCTCTTTGAAAAGACAGCAACAAACCAGCTTATCTAGAGTCATAAGTGAATATAATTTGTGCTAGGGACATTTGCTTTATTGCTAAGTGTATTTCATATCTTTATTTAGATATTCTACAAGCTGCATTTTCATAGACAGCATTTTTAAAAGGAGATCCTAGAAAAAATATTTCCTAATTTTTTTAAATTGAATTCTTTATTGGTACAATTTATATACAGCTCACAATCACACACAACAATGTTTTATAATTTTCATGAATCTTATCTCTAAAGTGATATATAAAGACTGTGGCTGCTAAAGAATAGATACTTCGGGCCCGAGATTTAGCTCATCAAAAATGAGAATACAGGGCCGGAGATTTAGCTCAGTGGTGCCAGCACCTGCCTCACAAGCGCAAGGCCCTGAGTTTGATCCCGGTAATAACATACCATGCTGGGTGTAGTGACTCACGCCTACCAACAATCAGTTCCACATACCACAGTGCCAGGCGTGGTGGCTCACACCTGTAATCCCAGCACTCGGGAGGCAGAGGCAGGAGGATTGCTGGGCTTCAGGCTTGCCTGGGCTCCATAGTGAGCTCAGGGTCAGCCCGAACTACAAAAGTGAGACCCTGTCTCAAAAAAGAAAAAAATGAGAATACAGCAAAGAGGGTGAAATTAGGGGACCTCACAGCAAGGGAGGCCCTGACCCAGGCCTGGCGAAGAGATTGCTTCTCAGGATGGCGGTATCAGACAGTCTGGGCAGGACGGAGCGGTTCCCAGGGAGGTGCCAGGCGGTGTCCGTCAGAAGTGAGGCGACGCAGGACGGTGGCAGTTGCTGAGCCGCAATGCTAGACATGAAATATTAGAGGTCAGTATTTCAGTGTAGGAGGTAGTGGCTAATACTTATAAATTCCAGGCAAACCAAAAAAGAAAAAATTATTCCAAGAAAAATAAAAGCTTCTATTAGAAGGAAAAACTAAGGTTGGGTCTGTGTCACACACCTACAATCGCAGTGCTCTGGAGGCTGAAGCAGGAGGATCACTGCAAGTTCAAGGCCAGCCTGAAATAAATAGTGAACCCTGTCTCCAAAAACAAAAAAGTAATAATATGAAGCTTGTGGTTTGGTTGTGAATACTGTTTACACAGTCCCAAAGCATTAAATACAGTTTATTAGGAAGATAAAATTAATATAATGTCATAGTGAAAAATGGGAGATGGAAAAAGATCATTTGTCCTCTTCAGCTCAGAGTCAAAAGATAGTGACATAAAGATGGAGAGATAGTAACACAGATATTTAAAAAGCAGAGTGAAAACCAGGACTCGGGGAATTGTTCAGCACAGCTGGCTGAGCTTTGCTACCGCCGCTTGGTCTGTGGTGAGCCCTTCCGAGGAGCCGGCGGGCGGCGGAGATGGAGGACTCAGGGGGCCGTGGAGCTAGCAATACAGGTGACGCAGGGGAGGAAAC